>MU277193.1:0-54412 GCA_022160305.1 Artomyces pyxidatus
GTTAGGTCCCGCGCGGCGCGTTGTTTCAACTCGACATCAACGACTCAAATCTTTTTGAGGCCACGGGCCCAAAAATCGAGTTCATTGTCCTATCAACGAGGCCAAAACCGAAGTCCTAACCAACAGGCCAGTAAATGTAAAGATACACGAGGGTAACAATATGTATGGAAGATTAGTGATCCTACAAGTCCCAATAATGATACGTAGACCAGAACATGCGAGTGTAAACAACAACTACGGATGGTGAATCTGCGCGGTATAACATGGTATTCTGCGATGGTTCGTGATTAGGTGATAATAGTCTGAGTGTCCAGTGCGTGTCCGACAGAGACGTGAGTGTCCAAGGTGTCCATGAAGAAGTCCGTTAAAGTCCAGGAGACAAGTGTCCTTCGTGAGGGTAATTCGTAATGAGGGGAGGGAGCAAATATATGCAAGTCCGTTGGTAAGTCCGAGTCCAAGTCCGAGTCCGAGTATAATCATACAAAGTCCAATGAGGATTCTTTTCGATGACAGAAGGGGCGAGGAAGTGAGCGTAATCGTCAAATCGAGTTCAGCGTTGCCTGAAGTCTCGAGGCGAGGAAGCCTGGTGTGAACGGGTGTCAGGCCTAGCAGACGGTTTACGGTAGGTGAGCACTCACCTGCCAAGGGAAACGTTACGCCGAGTTTCGCCATGGCAGCTAGGAAGGTCCCCACGTGTGCCCGAAGTTCGGTAGAGCTGATCGAAGACCAAGCCTCTATCCTTGAAATCTCCCTGATGAACACGCTCCCCGCTGCTCCCCAGCAGCACTATGATAGTACATTAGTGACATGAGTGCGATCAAGACGCGGAAAACCGCCTCACCAGCATGGCAGGATCAAGGAACTCGAGATCCGCTTCGGAGACATGACGCAGGATAAATAGGCAGGCCCGAGCCGCGTGCATACACTTCTCATGTCGGGCTGCATCATTCTCGCCGAACGAATAGTGGAGGCGGATGATGGCTGCCTGTGCGAGAGTGTGGACGAGGACAAGACAGTGTTTGTCCGAGGCGCGGACGGCGTTCATCTGGTGCACGGGTAGTAGACTGTTAGAGAAGCGTGTGATCGTATTCTCCAACGCTACCGTCTCTTCGTCCGGGGTGTCCTGCAATGTCACGCCTAACGAATGTCAGTCACCAGCAACTGAAGCAAGCTGAGTAATTTGAAAGCGTACTTGATGCCCACGTCGACGACACCCTTGTCGCGGCCTCGAAGAGAGCGGAGGCCTTCGCCTGCAAGGCAAAATTGGAAAAGCCTCCTGCGGAGAAGTTAGACATCTGGCTGTGCGGCGCTAGGAAGGCCTGCACAGTTGTGAAGTCCAGGAGATTGATCATGTTGCCCTGCATCGCCATATATGAGCATCTAGTAAATGACAGAAACGGTGAAAAATTTCACCGATTCGTATTCCACCATGTCCTGCGGCCAAGGAACAGTGATGGCAGAGAGTGTGTCTCTCCCGTCGTAGAGAATGGCAGGTCGCTGAAGCAGGACGGACCAGCAGTGGTCGAGGTAGAAGCATTGCCAAAACGCCAGGACACGTTCCCCTTGCTCGATAGCATCTTGAGCAGGTGGCAGGACAAAGCTGGAGTCCAGGGACGGGCCCGAGCTTGGAGGCTCCGAGAGTTGCCTATGTAGACCCCACTGCATTGCCATAGACGCCGCACTGCTTGCATGATGGCCGCCTTCAGCTAACCGTCCATTGCTCAACAAGTAGAGTGAGACGAGACATGAGGCCTGGATGACATCGACGATCTTTGTAGGGTTGTGCATGCTGTCGTTGAGGGCCATGAGCGCACGCGAAAGGTACAGCGGCTCATGGTGTGCGAGGGACGCCCGCGAGAGGAAACACGCCCACAAATAAATGGCATTCATGAGGGCAGGATGCCGCTGCTCCTCCACCGGAAGACGCAGGGAATTGCGGAGACGGTCGGCGTGGATTCCGAGGCCGATCTGATGTTGGTGAGGCAGGAAAATGTCCAAACTATGCGATGCGCATGAGAAAGGGCACAAGGGACGATGCGCGGTGGTTTCGAGCTTACAAGGAGTGGGCAAGCTCAATCGGGACAACATCGGCCAACATGCCCGCCGTGGAAGACTTGGGCGAGCTGTTCTCCTGAGGGCATTCCGTAAGCCAGGACACTGTGATGGGAGGAGAAAAAGTGGCTCACACTAGCCAGCCATACTGGAGGAGTGCCAATAGGCGGGGGGGAAGAAGCTGTAGCTAGAGAGGGTCGGTCAGTGTGCCGGAGATGTTCAGAGATGGGAACGCACAGAACGGATGCGGCGAATGTGATGCGGAAAAGGTCGACGGAGAATCAGCACTTGAAGATGAGGACTCTTCGGAGAAGGAGAGTGCCAAAGTGTGAGGATCGAATAGAGTGATGGACGTGGAGGCACGGTCAGGATCCTCTAGCTCCTTGATGCGGGCCTCGAGTTTGGCAATGGTCTCGCGGAGGACCTGTGTCCTTGTCTTGCCTTTGCCGTCATCGTATTCGCAGAGGTCGGCCTTCTTAGCCCGTTGACACTGTTGACAAGCGGGCTTGGCGCCATCGCACCTCTGTTGAGAAAGTATTAAGAGTGGCGACACAGTGGGGAACTAAGGCCGGCATACCATCTTCCGCTTTCTATTTTTGCACAGCGTGTGAGAGGGGTATGCGGAAGTATAAAGGGGCACATACCTGCATCGGAGACATGCCTTTCCTCGTTGCAGTGTCGGAGCTGTGCTAAGGGAGCGACTGGGACCTGCGCTGCCTTCTGCGTCGGCCATTGAAGAGCGGAGGGCCGGTATGAGCGAGAAAGGGGAAAGAGAAGAGAGGATTAGGGAGGGGGAGTAAAAGTCCTCGTGAGCAGGACGAACGGAACCGGGCGAAGCGGGAGGGTCAAACGGGCGACATGGATGGAGGAAGAAGGGATAAATACGAGAGGACGAGCACGGGCTGGAGGAACGACTCATAAGGCAGCATCGCCACGGAGGCTCATAGATCTATCTGATTGAGGGAGAATCAGCTTCGGACCCTCGCCAACGTCGCGGGGCAGGAGGCCTATTTGTCCGGGGCGCCCGCATCCGTTGGTTCTGCTCAAACGCCCGGTCCCGCTCGGTCCACATGGCTCGCGCACAGCCGCCTGGCCGCTCGCGACGGCCCCGACCCGTAAATTAACTCGCATTCTCCAACAAACGCCTGCCTCCGCTCCGCATTGCGTTTGACTTGCCCTCTGGCGCGGAAGAAGGGCGACATACGCGCGGAAGCGAGGCTAGGAACCGCGCGACGCGTCCCCCGCGTCAGTCTCACGTTGGCGAATTCACGCCGTGCACGTGCCATCCTGCTGACAAAGCAGACCGTCCCAGCCCTCTCTTGGCATTCGCGGTTCGACTCCCGCCGGCCGCGGTACGCTACCACACCGTCCCCCCGGCATCCCGCCTCGATCGCAGTATTCCACTCGTCCGCATCTCCCCCTCTGATCCCGCCCTTGTGAATTCCCCACTGACTATCCTTCCACGCACTCAGCACGTACTTGCCATCCTCAGCGCTTGCAGCACTGCCGCACACGTACACCGTGTGCCCCAAGCCCACAGCAAAATGCTACAAGCTGATTCACGCCCATCGGTATGTCCCACTGATCGGACTCTACTTCCATATACGTTTCAGACGCCTGGCTTGCGTTCAGGCTCACCCTCTCGGCTGGGACCCTGCGCCGCCGTGCATTGGCCATGTATAAGCCACCCGCCGACGGCTAAACCAACACTCGGCTGTCACTAGTTCACTACCGGCCACAGGAAAAAAAAAACCCTACAGGTCCCCAGGCCGCGAGGGCGATGCGCTCGGCGCGCGCTTCACAACGGACGCTTGCTGCTTGGCTCAAACCAATTTTCTTTATAGCTATCATACTGTTTGACGTCACGTACGCAGGAATGCATCGATGCGAAACTCGATGACTCTCCCCGATGCCTGCGTGACCCGGACGGCGTATTATGGCCGCTCGCGCCCTCGTGGTCTAGCACTGCTCGCTCGCTATCGCACCGGTCGTTGTACTATCACAGCAATCTCTCTGATTTTGCTTCCGCAGCCGCTATGAATGTACTGGCGCTCAGGTTGGCAGAGTGTGTTTATTCAGAAGCTTAACCGCTCTCGTCTTGCAACGTGACGTCAGGTGGCCACGTATCCCTCGCTACCCTCTATCTGTACTAATGCAGTAGTGATCTCACAGAAACTGTTCACCCCCTGTCGCTGACTTCAACTTTACACAACGATAACGGGGAATTATGTGACACCTCGGACGGACCGAAGCCCCACATCTTGCCTGGAGCTAGACGCTAAATAACCAGTGTCACCACTCGTATGGAGAAGCAAAGATACAAATGCAGATGCTCGTGATCGTGCCGACAGCGTGGTTTCCGCCCCGCATCAGTGTTGGAGCGTACAATCGAGGTGCTCTCGATCGTTCGGCCTCTCTTCTTGTAGACTTTAATCCCGGCTTCGGCACCCTTCAGGCTTCCGTCAGGCATTTCCGTTGATACCATACATCAGGCCGGCTCGTACTCAATGCTTTGCGCGAATTTTCGGAAGCCCTTATGGAATATCAGTTGATAGGCCTCCCCGTGCAGCCGTCGCCTGCGCATGTAAGGTTGTTCCCGGAGCGCAAGCATTTGCTCTGCCCTCTGCACTCTGTTCGGACGTATTCACCCAAATCCTCACTTGCGGCGGGAAAACCGTGGGTGCTGCCCAACCTTTCCCCAAGGGACACAGTGGAACAAACAGCGAGTTTATAAAGCGCTGCCAAGGACGTACGGTCAGTTTTCCCGGTGGTTTTTTTTTCAGCGACGGAAGACTCTAACGCTGCGTTTCTTGAGTAGCATTTCGTGGATTTTCCCCCTGCCCCATCTACTGTAACGAGTTCCATGCAGAGTCGTTTTGATCTCGACATCCGGTCGGTTCGAACTTCGAACGCGGAGACGCCTGTTTACGGAGTCGAACAGTTGGATCACCTCGGCTACTCATCCGTGCTTCTTTTTTAGCTTTGAGAGGCAACACATCGGCGTCAACAATTGCACTGTGACACCTCGATCAATTTCCCCTGCGACCCACGCGGGGACATTGGACAAACGCGGATGTGACTCCGTGCCGTCAAACCGCCCATGATATGCTCTTCTGCTGTCGGCAATGGGCAGGAAAAGCTTGTCGATCCATCATAAATTATTCATATGCCGCATGAGACTCTTCTCGGGGGATCTGCGGGGACTTCGTGCATCATGTCTAGCCTCTCGCGGGATGTTTCACCCCGTGCCGAACATTGTTCACCGGACGCACATCTAGCCAGCAGGGGCCGCTGCACTGCATTGACGTCTTGAATGAGAGGCGCGCTCGCAGTCACAGCGCTTGTATTCCAAGATGCTCTGTACGTCCGTGTCGGAATTGTTCGCCTGTCAATGACTTAGATGACGACCAAGTAAGTTGCCGCTGGACAAGCTTCGATGGTCAAGCCGAACTATATATCTGGTCTAGATCTGTACGGCTGTGATGTAATAATTGTACAGCCTTTTAGGCCCGACGAAGCGAGCCCTGGCCAAGCCGTGCGGCACCCGCGATGGCTCCAACTGACCGCAACTGCGGTTCGCGGAAAGGCGACCGTGTCCACTCGTATATAAGGTGTGCAGGGACAACCAGTCGACTCTAGCTGACTCCTTGTCTTGATTCAGGATTCAGGGGATGTCCCCTTCCCTCCATCTCCGCGCACGAGGCTTGCGTATCCGTACCTCGCTCGTTGTATTCCGAGGCAATTGTGCGCGGTTCACGAGTGGGTCAAGCGCCCAGTCGCATTTCTCACCCGCCAGGCTCAGCTTGAGGCCTTGAGGCAGTGACAACACCTCACGCTCGCTCTATTGTTACCGAACCTGTGCTGCCGCCTCCGTCCATGACTGCGATCCGCAGCCAGCGGTACATCCACTGACGACCTTCTGACTTGCGATCCGCAGCGGGCCGGACTGGTCTCGTGCATTCGCACGATGTTTCGCACGCGCGCGAGCGTGGGTCTACAGACGGTTTTGGGAATGCCCAGTTCGTGAGTATGCCGCTCAGATTCCGAGCTGATCGTGGGTTTGCACATAGTATCCATACCTGAAACCCTCGTGGCTCGCAGAAGAAAACCTTGGCCAACCTATGGACGACGTCTTCGTCAGCCCGAAAAAAAGCTGGTTTGGACAATCGCTCCGAACAGCATGCGTCCGTCGCTCAAGCCCATACGGATACAGTAAGGTATAAGTACTAGCGTTCCGTTTCAAACAATGATTACCGTAGATAGCGTGCATGCCTGTCCTTTGAGGTCCAAATCAGTATATAACAAGAGAGCATCGTAGATCATGCAAAGCCCGGGCCGAACCCGATACCCCCCTACACCTTGTCTATGCGAGCGCGAACATGAAGCGACCAGCGAAGAATGTCGTGAACAGCGACAATCCGGCGGCTACGAAGACACCACGCGAAAGGAGGGCCGGACTCGCAGCTGGTGAATGCAATGATCCCAGTCAATAAAGCGTGGTCACAGGTAGCTGAGATTGTAAACACGCACAGTTCGAGCCGCCGGCAGAGGGAGTAGGTAAACCTGTTCCAGAAACGGTAGCTGAACCAGAACCCGGCGCGGACCCTGGAGTGCCTGGCGGGGGAGAGGTGAAGGTCAGTGAGGTGATCACAGACGAAGACGATGACGTCGATGAAGTCCCGGTAGGAGCTGTCAAGGCATATCCGGCTTGAGAAACCATCGCATGAAGACGACGTCAAGCAACAGTTGGTCCTCGACAGCGGAAAACAAATGGGGCCGAGGACGAATATAGGAAAAATGAGTAAAATAATGGGATACACACCTGACGATCCACCAGCTGCGGCTGACAGCTGGGCGAAACCCACAGACGGAGGGTTGGCCCGGAACACGGAGTAAACATTTTTCTGACAAGACGCCTGATGAGGTGGAGGTATAACAGACGAAAGAGAAAACAGCACGCACAAGGAAAGTATCGCCAACAATCCACGATGGATTGCCACTGCCTGGGGTAACGCTAGTGCCCTGGGTGATATCAAAGATGGCTCCCATGCAAAGGTTCTGGCCCACGGATCCCAAATTCATGTCAGCATTGCTAATGGGCCATGACTTCCCGCCGAAAGCCAACGAGATAGCGAGTGTTGTCTTGCAAGCTAAACATGCGTCCAATGCTGTGTCAGCCATGAGGCCATCTATGTGAAAGCTAAAACCACATACGGTAAGCGAAGAAACCAGCGTGGTCACCCCCTAGCGCCTGCGATCCGGGGACAGCAGCCCATATAGCGTTTACGGCGTCCGTCGGTGCGCCGATGAGAGTGGTTCCAGTGTCGATCGCAGCTAATGCCGCGTCGCCTCCGGGGACGGACACTGACGCGCCTTGGACAGTGACAGCTGGGCATCACAAGATCAGCGCTCACGCCCACGGTCCATCAAATGTGGTGGCAACGCGGGGCTTACCAGACACCTGTTGCAGCCAAAACGAAGTCTGAGAACCCGCCGGGAAGTTCTGGAAATCGATATCGCCCTGGAAGTACGTGGAATTGGTGCCTCCAAGAGTCAGCACGCCTCCGACTTCCTCCTCGCTTGCGTTGGGATCGTTCACGAAACGAGTGATGAAAAACGAGAATTCAGGGCTGGAAAACTGATTGGCATTCACAAGAGCCTGCCAGAACGGCGTGGCTCCTGATGCAGCAATGCTGTCAAATGCGAGGCCCATGATACCAGCTAATTCCCCGTCGATGAGACCGCTGGAAATGGAGTCCACAGTGACTGAGCGACATTACACAATTGGTGAGCGCAAGGCTAAGGCGAACACAATAATTGAGACGCACCAAATATCTGATTGCTGATTGTGAAAGGACCCATAGTAACGGTATCTTGAGCCAGAGTCCCCGATGCTGCACCAGACCCATATTTGAGAGAGATGGGGTTGTTGGAAACTTTGAGGGTAGACGATTTGGAGGTGTCATACTCGGGAGTGTTGGGTGGACAAGCATCGCATGCCGTAGTTGTTACCCACAGGTCAGATGATCCCGTGTCGAGCACCATGTCGAACGTCTGGCCCCTACAGAAATGCGAGCGGCTTGCTAAGAGTAGTGCAACCACAGGATGATCTTATAAACGTACGGTGTACCGATGCTCACAGGGGCGAAATAGCTGGTGTCACCACCCTGCGCAGTCATCGTAGTATAAACGTCGGATCGGGCTATAAACTAGGGTAGGGACGCACCTGATTGGTGATAGCGATGTTTGCCGTGCTCTGACGTCTTTGAATAGGGTCATTAGAAGACTTGAAGTTATATTTGATTTTCAACTGCTCCGCAGATGCTGCGATCGCATCGAGGTTAGCCACGGAGTCAACCGAGCGAACAAGAGAGCGTCGGGACACGGGGATGTGGAGGCCATTGTCAGGCGACGGCGCTGCCGCCGCGAGGACGGCGTAAAGGGAGAGTGAGACGACTATTGAGGGGAGCATATGGTGGTTGAGGGGAAAGAAACAGAGGTCTGTTGCCAACTCGGAATTCCTTTGTGATGCGAACGCAGCCAAGAAAAGCCAAGCAACCTTAACCCTAGATGCAGGAACGACGGGAGGTGCAGATGGCTGGGAGGGGGGAGAAGGGTGTCGACGGGGGGTATGAGGACAAGGAAGGACGAGGGAACGGTGAGAGAGACTTATAACAACGCGGCGTCGGGGTGAGAGCACTGCTCCATGCCGGCGCTGCACGCGGGAGCGGCTGTGTTCGTCCCCTCGTCGCATCACGTAATCAATTCACGTCCGCACGTCCGTGGCTCACTACCGCAGCACACCGACAGCTAACCCCACTTGCAATCACAAAGTACACCAACACGAAATATTCTACCCCGCTACGACTCGTCCCAGTCAAGCCCGAGCAGCCCCTCTTGCCCTCCCCGCACAGCTGCTTCTACCGCTTCGGCCAACGCTCGAAATGCATGCTTGTCTTCACCGCCGTAACCGATGTCACCCGCAGGCACCTTGCCAAGCCCCTCCAGCACAGCGTCGGGACGTGAGTCGACACTAGCCACGCCAAGAGCCCGCTGAAGGGCGTCCTCGCGCTCCGTGCCTCGCATTCTGTCGATCGATGTCATAATGTCTCTCAGCCGTGGATGCGATGTTAGTACTTCACGGATGGCGCTGGACGTCGCTGGTTCCAGATAAATAACATTTCACCTACCAAAGCACCGCCTAGACTCACCAATGGCCTCGTATTGACACAGCTGCAACGCTTTGGGATCGTCCCGCTTCAATGGATCCGGATAGGCTGATTCCTCGGGAACGTAGGGCCAATTGAGTGAAGTCAACGGTCGGAGTGTAATTTGTTCCTGGGCTCCTCCCTCTATGGCTAAGTTTGCATAGCCAATCAACTCGTGGACATGACTGCGTCCTTGGGAACGAATATGCCCTCACTTACCATCGGTCGCTATAGAGCCGGCAGGCTTCTCCGGGGACGCTGGCGTGTCGGGAGGAATGCTCTGCGAAGCTTCCGATGTGCTGCAAGCAGTCCCTGCAACGCCTAGATGGTAAGATGTATTTTGTTGCCAAGCAGAACAACACGTTCACCAACCTTTGTGTTGTTTATAGCATGGCACCGAGCAACTGGAGCGGTCATGAAGAGTTGTCACCCAGTTGTCACGCATCGAGGCGATACAAGACAGTACTGACTAGAGTACCAGACACTTTGAACAGCTGTACTTGGACACGTTGGATTGACAAATTTGGCACTGGACGTGTCGTTGAGGAGGCATTATGTAGACCTAGCATCAGAGGCGAAGCAGAAATGGAGAGCCAGGCTTGCTGTGTACTTGCGGGGTAGAAGGGGTTTGCACGGAAGACGACGTCGGCGCTCCGTGTTACGCCTTGGCCGGCGCGGTCTCGGCAACAACTCGGCAAGTAAGTAGTGCCTGCGGCGCAAGCTTTGCCAAAGAAACGGGTGTCTGTCACAAGTCTGTCATGCAAATACGCAACATGCATGTGGGTATCTACATACTGCGCCTCGTTCGATCCGCCACTCCCGATTTCGCGACCGTTACGTGGATGACCAGATGGATCCAAACGACGACGGTAACAATGCATGGAACGTACACTGGCACTAGATCCCAAGGGACACTTACCTCCCTCGCACTTTGACATCTCAAGGCCTCAAGCTCCAGCAGCCAAGTGCCTAAGTACAGCCCAGCGATGTCTTGTCACACCGTTCCAAGAAAATTCGATTCACTTACATCGTCGATCTTCAGCCCTTCTCATAGCTATAGCACAGTGATGCAGAGTGTCGGATTCTACGAGCTCGTCGCAATGGAGGCCTGAAAGGTTACCAGGCCACCGTCTTCGCGACACTCGGTTCAATACACGCTCTTCGAGAGCTATCACTGTAGCCCGGTGCCTGATCGAATGTCGAAACGACCGTCAGCCTCCCGAGGGTCTCTTTGGCAGCTTCAAGTTGTCAACTCTGATTCATGCACAGAGACGCGTGTGCAGCTCTCGGAATCATCGAAAGTTATCAGGTAAGTGGTCTGCTAGTCTCTTAATGCCAGTACTTACAGACGAATTTTGAATCTTCGCAAGCTCTGATTTGGTCGGCGCGCTTCCGCCCACTCATCCGTGTTCTCTGACGACAGCTTTACCTCAATATCGTCATTTTCTGTCGACACGTCCTACTCTCCACAGCACTTGATGGTGGGTATCCTAGTTTTGGCATTGCTCGCCTTTCGCCCATAATGTATGTGTTTCCCATCAGAACGCGTCTTGTCCGGTTCCTTACACTGGCAGTCATCGGGGCCATCAGCACGGTGTCACCAACTTCCATCCTTTATGCTTCACAGTCTGAGTCACACGATGTGAGTGTTGATTTTCATGCGCCGAGCACGTCGGCCGATACCACTCGCTATCTCTGTCCGGTCGCCACTAGTCGGCGATGAGGCCTCTCAGGTTTCGCAGTCCGTCGACGTCAGCTATCAATCACTGGGAGACCAAGTGGTCGGCACGGATTCACACTGCAGGATCCGACCTGTCTGTGTAAAAGCTTCCGTAGCATCGCCAGTGCTTCGCACTCCGACCTACGCCGTCTCATGTGTATCAGACGCCTGGTGCAAACCCTCAGGCCGGTGAGCAGTGAGGGCTGCCGAGGGTAAGACTGCGGCAAGTCAAGACATTGTACCTGCCCGAGAAGACGAGGGAATGGGGAAGCTGCACGAAGCTACTTTGGCGTCACCTTATGACATTACCTTGAATCACATAGGCGTGCGGATAAATGATGCGTCGGAGATGTCATCTCCCCGGGAGGAGGTCGATACGCTGGAAGAGCGGTGCAAGGTTCTTTCGAAGACGAAGGCCGATAGAGTCGGATATGCTTCATGAGGTCTCTCCCTCAACGACAACAGAAGGTACATTCTTGAGCATTCGACGTTCCCTGAGACAACGCTTTCCACATCCAACTCAATGTGTTCCTCGTCAAACCATCGTTCTACACGGATACGATGCGGCCTACTCCAGTCCTCTTGCAGTCCTCTTCATTATCGTGAATTACCCCTGTCTTCAAGTCTACAGGATCTGAAAATCAATGGAATCTAGTCTCCTTGCAATATTATACATGGGTCCATATCGCATGCATGTCCCGTGCTCGAAGTTGACGACGGCAGTCCTGAGGTAAGTATGCGGTGGCGAGGAGGAGCTCTAAGAGGGTATCACCTTGATTTGAATAAAAAGTACAGAGCACTGGCAAACACTTCGTGGTGTGGAGGGTTGATGGGAGGAAGTCATTGTACACATCGATCCTAGTTAACACTGTAAATCATAACGGTCTAAGTCAACTCCAGCGTGCATGATCGAGGCCACGCCCCTTGTCAACAGTCAAGGGGTACAAGCTCGTTTCCAGACTTGATTATGTTTGATACAATACAAGGGATACAGATGCACGTGAGGTTGAAGCAAGAGCAATAGAGCAATACATGGGACAGTGATGGGCGATAGCAAATGTCCGAATCCAAGATAACGGTCAGGACATGGATTCGTCAGAGTCCGAGATGATCTCTTTACTCTTACTGGCGAATTCGGCAATGCATGAGCCTTCGTGCGAGGAGTAGAGGAGAGAACACGAACAATTGTTTTTTGCGCGGCGCGCTCACAGGCTCGTCCTCATCGTCATCACGGACGACGCGTTTCTTCGCCCGCTGTAAATGGACCTTTCAGCAGGATGTTGATATTGACAAAAGTACGACATACCTTTTTGGCAGCTGGCTTGTCTGCGTCATCTCCAGAAAACAACGCTTCCTCCTCCCCTTCCGACGCATCCGCAGCAGCAGCAGCGCCCTTCTTCAGCTTCCGTGCCCTTTTCTTCTTTGGCGCCCTCGGGTCACCATTCTCGTTCCCAGCCTCGTCATCTCCACTGGCGGCGCCGGATTTCGACTTCTTGTTCGCCGCTTTCTTCGCCTTCCTTTCACGCTCGTCGTCGCTTTCCATCTTCACCTCACGCGTCCACTCCAGGGCCTGCGCCCGTTTCGCTTCGCGCTCAGCTTTGAGAAGATCTGCTTCCTGGCGCAATTTCTCTGCCCTTTCTTGCTGTAAAAACACGATTAAGTATTAAAAACCCCGAACATTTGGATTCAGTAAGGAGCAATGATGCAAGAAGCTGACCTCCATCGCCTGCTGCCGCTGCTTCTCCTCAAGGCGTTTAAGCCTCGCTCCTTCTTGTCTCGCGTGTTGCTCTTCCTCATACTCCTTTTGGTTGACCTTGTGTTCTTCTGCCCTCCGCAGCATGCTGTCGCCGTACTTCCGACGTTGATCGGCGATGTCTCGATTGTACGGCAGAGGCTGTGAAGAGTCAGCGGCCAGCGATGCGAAGAGCTTCTGCGCATGTCCCGCATGCTCGATGGCGCGTTGCAAGTCCTTGAGCGTGCGCTTCGCTGGATTGAGGGCAAAAAGCATCTCCGCGGCCTTCTGCTGGATCATGGCGATGTTGTAAAGGATTGCTTTATCTTGAGGTTGTATATGAAGGGCCTGCATCGACCGAGTCAAGACACAAAGAAAGGCAAATATTGGAGTAAGAGCTCACCTTTTGAGCGTGCGCCAACGCAGTGTTCATCGACGAGAACGATTGGTCTTTGTTGGCTTTGGCATACCACGATCGGGACAAACACAGAAGAACCGATACATTCTGACCGCTGTAATGTCGCTTCGAAGCGGTCTCGTACTGGTCCGACAATCAGATGACGGTAAAATATGATCCAAATCTGTGACTTACGCTCTCTATTGCCCGATCAAACTCATCTCTTGCAAAGTAACAATGGCCCATGTTCACGTAGACACTTCCGTCATTTGTAGACTCCCTTATCTTGGCGAATACCTCAAGTGCCTCCTGCGCGTTCGCGATGCGCTTCTGCGGTTCATCAGCACTTGGCCCTGGGGTAAGGGTACCCCCGAGTGTTCCAAGGGCGTCTTCGGCAGTCACAATAGCAAGTCCTTGCGCAGCCACTGCGCAAAGCGGATCCAAGCTTAGCGCCTTCTCGTAGAACTCGGCAGTACGTTGGAAGAGCCGCCTACGCTCGTCGAGAGCTTTCGGGCTCTGGTCTCGGCTCTCGCGTGCTTGGTGATAGTGTAGCCAGCCTGCCGCGCACAGTGACCAGACATCGTGCTTGTCATGGTCTCGAAGGGTGGCGAAGACAAACTCCCTGGCCGGTTTATGGAAGTTAGATTGGATGAGGAAATAGGTGTAGAATGCTCGGAGGTTGAGATTGTTGCTCTGTGAGACCAGTGCGTCTTTGAGCAACTCATGAGCTTCGTTGCGCTGGTTCACATTAGCAAGCATATCTGCCTGACGAATCTTGGCTGCAAACAAAGTTTAATGGATCGCCATCACGTCAGGATGACTCAGTGACTCACCATCCACGTACTCTGGGTGACGGGTGAGGAGTTTCTCATATGCATCTGTAGCCATGGTCTCTACACCAAGGTCTTCGTATGCCCGAGCAAGGTTGTACAGGATGGAAGTCGACATTGTCTCAGCGGTACTTGTTCCAAGAGCGCTTGCCTTCGTCAGTGCGCTTTCGTACATGGTTCGTGCTTCCTCGAAGTGCTGTTCCAAATGGGCGATGGCGCCCAGATTGTTGAGTAGTCGCGGGTCGACGTCATCGTTTTCTTCACCAATCCGCAAGGCCTCTTGAAATACCTTCGTCGTCCGGTCAAGGCTTTCATGCTGCCATAACTGCGCCACTTCAAAGTACATTTCAATGTCGTCCAAGACAGCGCGAGGCACAGCACTCGGTCTTGATGTTTGACCGTTCATTTGAGGGGTTGTGTCCTCAGACTGGTCGATAGTTTTGAAAACGCGGTCGAACAGTTCGCGGGCACGTAGTTTTTCCTGGACAGCGTCGGTGTTCGAGACTCCAGGTCGGAGTACCATGCGTAAAGAGGCGAGCATAGCTATGGCTTCCACAGAGTGCTGGGGATTTGGGGGTTGCAAAAGATTGTCAAGGGTATGAATAGCCTCGGAAATTTCGTCTGACCGTTCATGAATGAATGAGACCACGGCACCAACCATAGGGAGAGACCATACCATTGCGCAGCTGCATTTGCGCTAGGCCGAGCGCGGCTAGGACGTTCTTCGTCTGTCCATCAGCGGCGTCTCTGAAATGGCTAGTTGCATCAGCGTAGGATCCTTCCGCGTGGCAGACGCGTCCTGCTCGTATGTAACCATCAGTAAGGATAGTCACGGTGTCCGCAAACTGGATAGTCCGCTCTGCCAGCTTCAATGCCTGGAAGAAGTGCACAAGAGTCAGGCGAATGCGTACGGATGATCATGGCGAGGAAGCTAACGCGTTTGTGTTGGCCTTTGCGTAGAAGTAGGTCGCACAAAGCATTGGCTGCAGCAGCATTGCGTTGATTTCCCTTGAAGGCGCGTTCAATCAACCTGGTGCCAACCATGACTTCACGCGTTCGTTCGTCGTCAGAGAGATCGGGGTTCTTGCTCGCATTCAGGGCTTCTAACCCAAGCAACAACTGGCCCGCCCATTCAGAAGGATTCTGTCGCCACGGAATGAGGGCTCAAGCAGGTTGATAGAATAGAGTAGAAAGCTCACGACTTCGATGCTACGCTGCCATGCAGCTCTGGCCTGTTCCTTATGATTCAACGCCCAAAGGCACAAACCGATGCCGATACGGGGGTCAGGTATACAGTACGGATTGTACTGGAGGACTTGCTGGAAGGTCTTGAGAGCTGACGAAAATTGGCGTCGAGCATACAGAATTCTCGCCTGGTGTATGTCAGCGTCAGGATAGACAAAGCGGCGGCACGACTCACTTTACCGAGTAACGCGATGAGATTTGTCGGCTTGGATATCAGCACCGTGTCAAATGATCGATTTGCGTCATCCATGGACCGATTGGTCAGTTGGTGAATGGCTAAGAAAGTCAGTACTACATCGCCGGACGCGTCGACGTTAAGGCTCGGGCGCACCTCGCGTCAGGATGAGAAGTTCCACATCAGACGTAGAACCGGATTCCTCTGCTATGGCACGATCACAAGCATTGAGATCTTGAGTAGCATCGGCCATGTACTCCGCCTGAGTCTTCTCGCTAGTTAATATGTCCTGACCTGCATGCATTAAGAAGTGTTAACGCGTCAATGTAGCTTCGCAATCCAAGAGATACAGACGAGAATTTGAAAGTTTCTTTTTTGGAGCATTTCGAGCTCGTGCGAGGTGGATGTTGGCAAGTAACGAGTACACGGCCGGAAGGGAGGCAGTCGATCCATTGGACCGGAAACCTGAGAGAGGAGGAGTCCACGGCGTGTATGGAGTCACTGAATGAGTAGCGACGTACTGTCTGCAGCAGCGACCGCTATCTTCTCTGCTGCATCGAGATGTCCTCTCCGTAGATACTCCCCGGCCAAGCGCGTCCAGTAGTTGACCTTCGGTTGTCCCTCCTTGAGAACCTCTATGACGTCGTCCGGCATTGAGTCGAGGGTGTCAAGCTCAATGTTGATGACCTCTTGCCCTCCAAGTTCGATGTCTATGGAGCGTCCGGGCGCTGAGTTCCATGGAAGGAGGTCATTGCTCGCCATTGCTGGTTCCGGCCAAAGTTGACGCGTTCTGTCCTCGGCGTGGCCCACAAGGGAAGGAAGACCGAGGGTCTCCGTTTGCAAGCAGTGACTCGGGCGAGCTTGCTAGCTGCGGTGGATGCTAGCTGTGGCGAAGAGAAGGGACGGGATCGAGTTGCAGCTAGCTAGTAGCAAGCTGCACTGTTGCTGCAGACGTCGCGCTTGACTGGCGCGTCACTGTGATTACGTATGCTGCGGTACAAAGATGACCAAACAACACAGCGCGCCGCCATTGTCGCCGACGTCGAGCGCCGCGTCGGGCGCGTCGTCCTCAGCATCTCTCCTCATTCCCTTCCTCTCCCCCTACTGTACGCTACAAGCCCTTGCCGGCATCGTACGTCTCCGAACATCACGACCGTACCGACGCCTTCGCCTATTGTTGCATCAAGGCCACTTGTCGCCGCGCATCGACCGACGTGCGCCACTACCACGCGTTCACCTGCAGCATACCGAATACCTCATCCATCCTATCACATCTGGCTCATCCGGTACAGACGAATCTGGAGCTGTCGTCGTCGGAGGTTCAGTGTCCTCCACCTTGCTGGTTCCAGCTCGAGAAGAGAGCTCTGTAGGAGTAGGAGTTCGGTATCAGACGGCTCGAAATCGGTCTCCCGGGATGACTGTGACCCATAGGAAGCGGCAACATCAGCCAGAGGAGATTTCAAGTGAGTGGTCGAAGATCACAACACGCTCTCCTCCTCCTCCCTTGCCTTTGAAGTTCTCACGCTCAACACCTTACGTAACGCATCTGCAGCTGTAAACGAGCCCGGATTTCAGATCGAATGCGATGGCTGCCTCACCGACCTTACCCATTCCATCCGCATCAAGTGCGCCGATCCAGTCTGCGAGCCAGGAGATGGCATCGATTTGTGTCCAAATTGTTTTCGCAGCGGGAGGGAGTTTGGTAAGCACAAACGAAGTCATGCATATCGGGTAGTGGTGAGCAAATTCCAGTTGGTGTCTATCATCATGAATGATTTATGTGTTACTCTCCAGGAACTTCATTCATATCCAATATTTTCTGAAGACTGGGGTGCAGACGAGTAAGTTGCATTCCGTCAAGGTGGAAGGCGGAAAATATTAAGCCATCGTATCTTTAAGGGAACTGCTGCTCATCGAAGGCATCTCGGCTCAAGGCCTTGGAAACTGGCAGGCTATCGCTGAACATGTTGGAACGAGGACGAAAGAGGAGGTGGAAGAACACTACAACTCTGTCTATATCGAATCCCCGACTTGGCCTCGACCTGTATGAAGTCTCCTTCTTTCCCATACAGAAGCACTGACATCGCCCGCGATAGCGAATGGATCTCGAATTTCACGTAGACCCCTCTGAATTTCAAGACCGTAAACGCAGGCGGATATCTAACATGCCCACTGCCGCGCCAGCCCCCAAGGTCGCCCCTACATCTGCTCCCGGAGTGCACGAGATAGCTACTTTCCTCCCTGGGCGACTTGAATTCGAGCACGAGGTCGACAACGAGGCGGAGGAGATGATCAAGGACCTCGAGTTCGGGCTTTGTATGGAATGGGGTGGCGACACTATACCGGAGGACGAAGACGATCCCGATGTCAAGATACGCGCGCGGTGGGAAGAGGGAAAAAAAGAACGGCTCCTACATCCACCTATCAATGTCGTTAACGGGAACGCCAATGGAGGTGGCGTTGGTGTCAATGGGTTTTATGGGTCCAACGGTGTCGTCAAGGAGGTCAAGAAGGATAAAGATTTACCAAGAAAGTCGGAGGACGGCACAGAAAACGACTTGGATGAAGAATCAGAAGAGAACATGCCTCCTCTGCCCTTCGAAACCATCGACTCTCTGACATTCAAGCTCACCTTACTCGAGACGTATGCTCAGCGGTTGGAGAAGCGCCACGAAGCGAAAGCGATCATGTTCGATCGGGGTCTCTTGGAGTACAAAAAGGTTTGTGTTTTCTTGGGGCAATCATTCTTGTATTTACCTTCTGCTAGTTGCAAGCTGCTGAAAAGAAGAGACTGAAGGAAGAGAAGGACATCATTCATCGCCTTCGGCCATTTGCAAAACTGCAGACTGCGGAAGATTACGAAGTTTTCTGTGCCGACATACTCTGTACGTTGGTACACTCTCTTCGTCTTACGACTCTCTGAATACTCCTAGATGAAGCTATTCTACGGAAGAGAATCACCGAGCTGCAGCAGCATCGCAGATTAGGCTTGACGACTGCGTCCGATGTGAAGAAGTGGGAGGACGACGCTTACAAGCGGGTACGCACGTCTCATTCGAACTCAAACGCGATTTTCATACTGTAACCTCTCTAGACGCAAGCCAAAGCAAATATGTCACGAGATCATTTCTCTTCTGAAAGGCTGCAACAGCTGCGGACTGCGAGTGGGAGACCATCCTTGGGACCGGATTCACGTCGCACAAGTGTCGCTGGAGATGGTGAAGATCGGAAGAGCCATGAGCGCGAGCTCACTCCCAGAACAGGCGGTGCAGGACCTAGCGGAACAAGACCTGTCGGCCGAAAACCTCGTGCGTGTTTTCGCAGCGAGCTTTAGGACGCTCTTCTGATATTCAAGCTCGATAGCCGCGCCCATGAATTTAGCTAACAGCCCTTCGCTACATCTCCTCACCCCAGCCGAGCAAACACTTTGTTCAACATTGCGCATCCTGCCGAAACCTTACCTCGTGATCAAAGAGACGCTTGTGCGAGAATACGCAAGACGTGGAGGCAAACTGCGGCGACGAGAAGCGCGCGATCTCGTCAAAATCGACGTCAACAAGACCAGCCGCGTCTGGGACTTCCTCGTCCAAGCCGGTTACCTCCGGATCAACGTCGACGCTGGTGCGCAGTCTCAGTCTCAGGCAACAGAATCCGCTGCAGGGTATGTCCACTCTCAATTGATCGCACATTCCTCGCCTATCCTTGATTTTGTGGTTCTTACATATGTTCATCAGTCCCTCTGGAACCCCTGGTTCGTCACAGACAGGAGTTCCCGCATCGCCCAGCAAGTCATCTGTCGGGAAGGCAACCCCGACAATACCTTTCGCTCCAGGTCCCAATTCGAGTGCAAATGGACTGTCTACACCGATCCTTTCCTCCCTGTCATTCTCCAATCGTCCTCCCTCTACCTCCCCATGGCCGCATTGATGCATGTGACCGGCTGATCTCATCTCACCCTGCCACCACCCCGTATAGTATTCTCACTCACCATTGACCATCACGCACTTGTAACCTTACCACGAGCATTTCATCATCTTCAGTATTAGTATGTACGATCGACAGGAACAACGTTGCTAGATTTTCGTGATCGACGATATAGGGGGGAAAGGCTGCGTAAGTAGATCTTGGACTGTCCCAATATCGTTTGGAATTCCGGCCTTCTTAAGGTAATCATCGTTCCTGTAAGTGAAATTTAGGAATGCGTTCAGACGAAGGTTTGAAACAACGGAGACCACGTCAACATACCAGAACTGCGCAAGAAGAAAAATGATCAATAAAACTTCGACAGCTCGTCGTGAAGTTATCTCACCTTTGAATAATGTCGATTGCCAGAATCACATCTGTTGGTGCGCTTCAGGCTTTCCGCACACTACCTGTCAAAAGCATGACCACACTCACAAAATGGTGACGACCTTTTCGCCATTCTGCCATCCCATCTTGCGCACAAGTTTGACGCAAGCAACCAGATTGCACGCGCTACTAGAACCAAGAAAAATGCCATCACGCTGGACAAGAAAACGTGACATGCTGACGGCTTCTGCATCTGTTATTCTGTGCAGGATTAAGTCACTGGCAGACTCTCAGACTGTCAATACGAGGAGCCCATACCGGAACGCGTCATCAATGATTGGTAACGCCAACTCGATGTTCTTCGTGAGCCTATTGATCCCACTAAAAGAAGTTTCAGTAAATGACGACTGGTCCCTTGACCGATACCACTGACATGCCCTCGACGACGGTGTCGACCTGATGGCGTCTCTTCTTTCCCTCGCTCTCCTTGTGGTCATACATTACACCATGCTTAACCTAGGCATATGGATCAGCGTCGCCGTGTCACCAGAGATGATACTTGCTTACTTTGTTGTAAAGACCACTTCCTTCGGGATCAGCGAGCACGACAGTCACATCTTCGTTCACTGACTTCAGAAACTGTCCAGTGCCTGCAATTGTACCGCCGGTTCCTTCTGAGGGTTTCAGCCTTGTTTCATTAGACGGAAAAAGGACTGAGGGTGGACTGACCAGCACCCGCGACAAAAGCGACAACGTCACCATTCGTCTGCCGCCAAATTTCTGGGCCAGTGCCGTCGAAGTGCGCATCGAAATTGCTGCGATTCTAAATCAGAAAATCCAAGGGTGATTAGATGGTCAATGAAGCCATTTTACACGTTCGGAACATTACCTCGAACTGGTCAGCAAAGAAACCCCTGGGCTTCGTTCTTAGCTCCTCAGCCTCGTCAAACAAGTCATGAGCGTGACCGTTTCCATTAGGGACATCGTTCCCATTCTCCGAAGTTGTAACTACGACTGAGGAGGCAGAGTGCTTCAGTGTGAAGGGATGCGCATGATTCGGCGGTAGAGATGACGCTGTTGATCCATGGGTGTTGGTACTCGTAAAATGCAGTGCGTATTCGCGGGCCAAGTTCTGGACCAGTCATGTGAATCAAAGCACGAAGAGCGTGTGGGACTAATACTGACGACATACTGCAATGGATGAATGATTTTTCTATATGCAAGAATGTGAAACGGCGCTAACCTGCTTCTTGTCAACAATGCTCGCAGGTCTCACTCTCTTCACGTCTGCTCCCAGAGCTTGCAGTGCTTTCACTTTCTCAACGGCGACGTCATCCGGCATGATGATTGCTAGACAAAAACACCGTCAGACAGGCGTTCATGTAGGCCGAAGCGCGCCAATTTTACTGGTATCGTAGCCGCTGCCGACGTTGTTCAGAAACAGTGTATATAAGAATATCGATGGGTACCTACCGTGCACGAGCTATCGTTGCTATCGATATTCCAGTCGACCCAACTGTACCCTCAAATATTCGCGAACCTGTGTAGGGATGGAGGAGACTTTGACGCTCAGCGTCTTCGATCACTTGTGGTGAGATGTTCAATATAAGGCTTCGTTATCGTAGACGATAATCATACTTCTTAAAGCAACACGATCTTTGACACTGCCGCCAGGGTTCAGAAACTAGATTTGGTTAGCAATCTGTGGGCCCACAAGCCTACCTAACGACGTACCTCGGCCTTTCCCAGTATCTCCACACCCAACGCATCGCTCAAGGAATTTATTCGAACAAGCGGCGTATTCCCTAGGGCACCGTCAGATTTGAAATTGGATGTACAATTAAGGCCAAGAGACGCACCTATGAGCCCGGTGACGCCGTCGAGAATCTCGTCACTGCGCAGCTCAATGGAGCGAAGGTCGGCCTCTGCAGCCACCCTCTCTCGCTTCCTCTCGCGATAGTTGAGTGCAAGGGATGTTGACGTGAGAGACAATGTGAAGCCTATGAGGATCCCGTAGAATAGATGACGCGCCGTTGTGGCCGACGGTACCCAAGACATGTTGCAAAGTAGAATATGCGACACCTCAGACTCGCAGAGGGTGTCAGAGTAGATGTTGTGGTGGCCAGCCGTGCTTGCTGCACGCCGTGGAAGACGACGAAACTGACGGCGGAAGCGCGCGCGGAAAGCGTGTCGACATCACGTGCACCATCTAGATGGGTCAGATAGGTCATGACAGTGTCATGAGCCACGCGTCTTCCTTAATCCGATCGCCCACGCGCTATCTTGTCTTCGGTATCTTTGCGCACGATAAACGGCCCTCTTCGACGTGTGTGCACTCTCTCGAAGATGAATTTCAGCTTCAGGATGCAAACGGCGTGCTAGCCATGCAGAGAACGAGTTGCACATCCTCTGACCCTCGTGGCGTGACCAGTCCGATTGCGATTTCTCGTATCCCTCAGGCTCAGCATTAGCATGAGGCCAACTGTCTGAATGAACGTTGAACTTACAGTACCGCTCGAATATCTCCAGCTAGCAAGCTTGCATCACATGGTGATCCGATGCGATCACTGATGAGGGTGTTCCACCAGACGTCGCTATCAGTCGCAAGAATCACACCACAGCCAAATGCGATACTTATAGTACTTTGCGTGCCGGACCAACTTCCCATCGCTCTGAACACCCAACATGCCTGTGACTAACGAAATCCAAAAGCTCTTTCTGTCGTCGCCGAGATTCGCAGTCGTTGGCGCCTCAAAAGACCAGACCAAGTTCGGTACAAAGGTGCGTCGTATACATGCCGGACCCATGTATGTTCGCTAATTGTGCATAGGTGCTTAAATGGTATCAAGTGCGGGATAAAGTCGTCACCCCAGTGCACCCGGTAAGCCTCACTGCGTGTCTATCTTTGCTATGGCTAAGTATCTTCCGTGATTCGTATCTGCAGAAAGAGAGCGAATTGGAAGGTCTCACAACGGTGTCTTCCTTATCAGGCCTGGAGTCTCCTTCCGAAACTTCGGTCAGCATCATAACAAACCCCAAGGTGTGTATGATCCTGGTCTTTGCTCTCGGGCATCCCTCATGTCTACCAGATCACACTCGGCTTGTTGGAGCAAGCCAAAGCGCTGTCGATTCCTGCACTTTGGCTCCAGCCCGGGGCCGAAGACGAAGCTGTCATCAAGTACATCCATGACAATGGGTTGGAGGACAAAGTGATTTATGGTGGGCCTTGTATTCTCGTGGAAGGGGATGGTATCATCAAGAGCATCCTTTGAAATTTGCCTGCATTCAACGTCAATGATATGTAGTGTTATGACTGATAAATACAATGAAGGGAAGACGACTGCAATGCGACGATTATAACCAAAGAACATAAACAGGAGATAGGATGATCACTTAGAAATAGAGGTGACTAGCATTCGGGGTCTTCGAAGCCAGCCGATCCACGGATGGAATCGATCAGGATGTCATCGAAATCACTTCCAGTCTCCCACATTGCGAAGCCCCGTAGACCCGTTGTGTTGATGAATGCGCCTTTCGCGGCGAACGACTGGGCATCGTCGTATGCTACAAAGACCTGGGACGTCGCGTTGTAGACGTAAGGCTGAATGACAATCAGCAACAAGACTACTGGGCGTAGTGCACAGCAAAACTCACTGTCTGGCTGCATTCGTCGAACGAATAAGCAATTCCGGGGGCGGCGGTGCCGTTGTCTGTCAAGAATCCACCCACGACGAGGCCCCAGAAATCAAAGTCTCCTTCAGCGCCCTGAGGGTTGCCGCAGACGTCCGGACCAGGGTTGGCAGAGTCCCATGCATCACCCAACGGCTGGTCGGCGGCATTGAACGAAGGGTGAGATGCTAGCCCACCGTCCTCGCCATTCGGGAACGCGGCGGACGATGCCACATCGAAGGAATGGCCGTACCCGGCCACACCCAACACAATCTGATTCAGCGGAATGCCAGCCGCATTCCAAGCCTGGACGCCCGAGACCGCAGATCCGTCCTTCGATCCGCTCGACGCGCAAGTGTCGTTGAGTGGTGCGTTGGGCCCGGCGGTCGTCGACCAAGGTCCCCAGATGTCGTAGTTCATGATAGCGATGTAGTCGAGGACGTCGGCGAAGCCCGTCAGATTCGTAGCTGGGTTTCCGGTGGCATCGTTCCAGGGAAACACAGGGGTAGCGGCGGTAAGGAAGAGCTGGGAGCCCACGGGGTCGGCACGAAGCTCTTGAAGGAAGGAAAGGAAGTTGTCGACGTCATTAGGGCTCATAGTGTTGCAGCCGATACCTATGTTGTTAGGGTACTCCCAACTATGGCGGTTGTTCAACTAATGGTGCGTTTGTAGAGGACATAGCTAGACGTACTCAAAATCAATTCCATCCAAACTGAAGTTTGTCGCCATATCGATTACGGTCTTGACGAACGCCGTGCGATTGGTGTCATCAGCGACGCTAGAAGAATAATACAGGCCACCAGTCCAACCTCCAATAGACACCAAAGCTTTCACATTCTAATAATCCTCAGCTTAGCACCCGTATTCGTATCTGAGAGGAGACCAACTCACATTGGCGTGGGCTGTAGAGACGAATTCTGGCAAAAGCGCCAGGTCAGAGTCCGCCAGAGTGAGAGTCGTGACATCCGGGGATGTTACACTGCAGGTCACGGTCAGGGTACAAGCCCCAGGAGCTACAAACCGACGGGAGCTCACGCGAAAGAATAGGTCATATGAGTGTACTTGCTCCAACTCACGTTGGCAAGTGGCACGTCGTCGGCATGCCAGCCTGTGTACCAGCTTGCTGCAACGAGGCCAGGCGAGTCTCTCCGTAAGCTTTGAGCAACATGGCGGTGGTGTGGGGAGGGGTACGCGAACACGATTGAGGCACCTAGTCCCAGCAGGGCGCCGAAGGAAAGAGCGTATTTCATGGCGAGTGATATGAAAGGGCGGAAGCGGGTTCGTGATGGGTTCGTGAGGAAGAGTAGCTTGTAAGCTGGCCCTTTATAAAACGAGACAAACCGTGTGGTCGTGGACGGGCAGATCCTATTGTGCGTCTCATGCCCTGCGTCGGCTAGGCAAGAGCGAGGCGAATCGCGATCTAAGCATGCCAGACTGCCAGCTGGCCGCCAAATATAAGGCGAAAACCAGACTTCAGAGAGCACCACTTCCATATGGTTTCCGTCTTCTGTAGCATGGTGATATGAGCAGGTGACGGAGAAGAGCAAGGGAAGGAAGACAGGTTTGAGTAGCCTCAGCTTGCGCGGCTCCGCGAAGCACTAGCCGGAAGCATAATGGAGACCGCATTAGGCAACTGTGTACGTTCGACGGCCATTAAGTTCCCGCACATGCAACTGTGACCGAATGACTTCCCTCACACCCCTAGTAGAGCAATTCAACATCGACCGTAACTGATTAGCTCAGAACTTTCTCAACCCACCGAGACAGCCTATTTAGTAACTCGGTCGAAGTGTGTACGTTCGGTGAGAGCTCCTGATGCGACACTGACATCCTCAGCTCAGTGTCCCCTCGGCAAGCTTTCCCTCGGCAAGCTCGCTGTTGTGACGAAACAGACGACAACATTGGGGGATGCTTCAGGTTCTGTCCCTTGATACAGGTCTCTGCAAGGGAAAACCCTTTATTGCTAACTTATATGAGACGTTCTATCGATGATGGCTACATCTAGGTGTGTATCGTATCAGCTCGTATGCTAATATGGATCTGTCAAAACTTGATCAGTCAAAATGATTCGATTCCCCCCATTCCATGATAAACAGATCCCCTTTTATACGCACCTACACGCACCCGTCACATCCTTCCCTTCATCGGCGCTGCTACCGGAGCTTTCCCATACGCCCACTCCGAAATCAGCACACCAGCGATAGCAGTCCGCGGAGGGACCCTGAAGGGGGGCTCATCTGCTGCACCGGCGGGTGCCTCTGAATCTACTTTTCCAGCAAGAACAGCGCCCTCCTTTGCCTGACTCGCCGCAACGGCGGCATCACCTCCCAATGGGTCTGCAGGCTGTTTCGCTGTTATCACGTTGGGCCTCTCGTCAACGGCGTCATTCATCGTCTTATAGTCCCTGCGAGTGAAGTTCACGCCATTCGCGTGTTCTAAAACCCGAATGACTTCGTCTCGGGTGTACCACCGTGCATCTAGACAATGCGTCAACTTTCAGGTATGAAAAAGAGATGAAATGACTCACCCTCGAGCTCCTTGTCGAGATCAAGTCGTATTGGTTCTGAGGGGTCTCCGGTCGCGTAGAAACCGACCATTAGATTCGCTGGGTACGGCTACCAGAAGGTGAACAATCCCTGCTGAAAGAATGACTGCAATGAAGAAGACTGACCCATGGTTGCGTAGAGTGATATTTGACGTTCCAGACATGGACACCTGCTTCTTCCCATAGCTCTCGCTTGACAGCATCTTCAAAAGACTCGCCTGGTTCGATGAAGCCAGCAAGCGTAGAATAGAAC
Organism: Artomyces pyxidatus; assembly: GCA_022160305.1. Classification (NCBI taxonomy): domain Eukaryota; kingdom Fungi; phylum Basidiomycota; class Agaricomycetes; order Russulales; family Auriscalpiaceae; genus Artomyces; species Artomyces pyxidatus. The sequence continues at coordinate 26,117 of MU277193.1, forward strand.
TTGAACGGAAATTTTTTCTGTTGAAATGTCAACGGTAGCTTCATTTCGTTAAAATCGCGCTCACATTCCGACCCAAAAGTATACGGTCCTGGGCTTCATTCAAGACGGCCATAATGACCACTGCATCTGTCCTGGGGTGAGCAATGTTATGCAAGCCCTTCCTGGAGAACAAGACGTCAATTTCGACACAATAAGCACGAGTCTTGCACTTACGCTGTCGGACACAATTTACGTCCAGTATCCTCTGCCCATGGCAACAGGGAAGAACACGAGAGCTTCCACCCCGCCCATAGAGAATACTCCGGGGAGCCACAAGCCGGACAGAACTGCAAGATACGCGGGGTAAGTGGCCACGCGCTGTGCGCGCCTTGGGAAATGAACGCACCTGGTTTCTCGCGTTCCAATCGACCATGCTGCGCGCCTCGGCGAAGACAGCCGCGTCAAAGTCGCTCATGCCGCGTGTCGCCCCACGAGGCTCCGCAAAGTATGGCTTCTCTCCACCCTTGTCTATCCCCGAGTTCAGCAGCGCTTGGTCGATGACGGCTTGCTCCGCATTGGTCACATCGAGTGAGAAATACGGAGTGCCCTTGATATTCTTGGCGAGATCCTCCGGCACATCTTTTACGTCGAATTCGTTCGTCTCGGGCTCATTGAGGCCAAGGAACACGAGTGGAGATCCCCACAAGCGTGCAGCCTCGAGAACGGGGACGTCTTCTGCCGCTGTCTCCCCCTCCTTCTGTCCTTGGCCAAAATAGGGTTCCGCTCCCAGGAAGGGACGCACGTCGGCGGTAGTCAAGAGCGCCAGGTTGACCTGTCCTTTAGATGGTGAAGTGATGAGAGGCTGGCCTGCTTGGAAGACGACCCAGCGAGTGGCAGGGGAGACAATGATGGCATTGAGGAAAGTGGGGGATGTTCGAAGCCAGGACAGTCTGTTCAAAGGCGATCCTCCCAAGAAGTTGACGTGACTGGGGCACATTGTCAGCTGAATCAGGCTGACCAGATGGCAGCGAAGCGGGTGCTCACGTTTCGGCCATTCTGCGGTCCGAGGCCAGTCTCGATATTCGTCTGAGTATTGTGGATGGTGAAGATATGCGCGAATGAAATCGATGGTACTAGTCTACGCGAAGAACGGAGAGAGGGAGGTGGGAGAGGGTCGGAAAGGAGGATTACTGAGAGGATTACTGAGAGGATTACCATGCCGCCTCGGCGGGCCGCCCGGGAGACGATCCGAGAGTCCCGCATGCCGACGCCGCCCACGGATATTCAACCTGAGTTCAACCTAAAAGGTTCGGTCTGCTCGATGACATGGGCGTATCAATGTGGTGTTTCCTTTGTTCAACCCTGCCCAGAAACTCATCGATGTTGCCACTGTATCCACAACTGTCCTCCTCCGTGACCGGTTGACCTGTCTGGGAAGGGGGCAAGTATGGAGGCCCCATCGACCCGGTGATGCACACGATCGTTTGTTCATTGTACGACGCGTATAGCGCAATGACGCCGACTTGCTCCCATATGCCCGCTACGTCTCAGCCCTGACCTCCGGAACACGCGCCTTCGCAGCGGATCTGCTGCAGGATCCTCGAAGCGGAAGTGATAAAAGCTCCGACAAAGTATAAGAAATCCGTGTGTGCGGGGTTACGCTGACCGGTGGGCCTTCCATTTGTACCAGAGATGGCGCCGATTCTTACCTCACTAAAGCCATCAAAATGAAGGTGCCTTTTGCCTGCCAACATCCCGCGCCAGTTTACAGGGCCCGTAGCGGGACACCCCTCCCGCGGATGCCGCTAGTGTCTCACTCTGTCTTGTCTGCTCAGCCGCATTGCCATGTCAGACTTAAATATCCCGCCTCATTGCGTCCACGGCCTCTCTACACACACACCCGTCTTCTTTCCTTTGTCGATCCGTCTACCGCTGGATGCATTGGTAAGTAATACAGTCTCCTTCAGATTTCCTTCTTCGATGAGACGTTCCTTTCAACCTTCCTTTTATGGGCAGAAAAACGGCAGTTCGCCATTGCTTTTATTCCCTGCCATAAATTCCTGGATCCGTATGTCACATACCCAGAAAACATGTTCTTGTCGCCTCACCTTGGGAACGATCTCTTTATAACCAGGACCGAGCTGTGCCCTCTGTGCGCCTGTAATGACCTTGCATGACATGGTGCGGTAAACCTCCTCATGCTGCGGTGTCCAGCTCAGCTCACCGACCCCTGCAGATGGCTTATGATCCCCCCTCATCCTCCTCGGCCAAGAAGGCCACCCGATCACCGCAGCGAGCAACGCAACCACCCGACCTCACACCTGCTCAGGCGATCGCGGAAGCATGGATGAAGGAGTCGAGGGAGAGCAAGGAGAAATGGAGGGGAGCAGACGAGAAGCTCAGGGAATACTTCCGCCCGAGTCGACAGATTTTGCGGAGGAAGGCGAAGATGTAGCTGGCGGCCGGACACTCTTGGACGTTGTACGATTCCACCGGCGCGAGCGGGCGACGCGTCGGGATTGCGGCTTAAATCTTATCTTATCTTATCCTTCCTTCGGGCGACGCACGCCGATTGGCTGCGCGTGCCCTCAAAACTTGTCTCGCGCGACTCGCGTGAACGCGCCCTGCGCTTTGCCTCCCGCTCCCACCTCCCCTCCTGCCGCAAACATGTCAAAGACGGCGAAGGACCTGACAGCTGGGACAGCCGGTGGAATTGCACAGGTCCTCCCTTTCTACGACACGTGAGAGCCCCTGCTTATCGGTCTTCCGTGCCTGCGGCAACACAGGTCTTAGTAGGGCAGCCTTTCGACATAGTCAAAGTGGTGTGTGTACTGCCGCCTTGGCCCCGAACACACATCGCCTGACCTGACGATGTAGCGTATGCAAACGGCACCAAAAGGGACGTACAATGGCATGCTTGATTGTGCAGGTGGGATTTTGAAAAACGAGGGTCCCCTTGCCTTCTACAAGGTGCCATCTGCCCACCCGGCTTCCCGAAGCTTTCGCTAACTCTGGAACATCAGGGTACTTTGACGCCCCTCCTAGGCATTGGCGTTTGTGTGTCCATTCAGTTCGGTGTCCTCGAATACACCAAGCGGCACTTTGCCGCTCAGAACACACGGAAAGGGCACGGGGGACCGGACGGCAAGCTTCTCAGCAGCGGGCAATTGATCACGGCCGGAGTTCTTGCGGGACTGGGAAACGGCTTTGTCTCGGGCCCGGTGGAACATATACGTATCCGTGCGTCTGGGTTGCTCTTGTATCCACTATCTCTCGCCGTTTACCGACGCCATCCCTCAGGGCTACAAACACAATCCAACACGAATCCGACTTACCGCGGTCCTTTCGATGCCATTAAGAAAATATCATCCGAGTACGGCATCAAAGGGCTGTATAAGGGCCAAAATGTCACCTTCGTTCGCGAGGCGGCAGGTTATGGCGTGTATTTTTGGGCCTACGAGAAGCTAGTTCAGCGAGAACTGGCACAGAAGGGGATTCGTCGAGAAGAGATAGGCGCGTCAAGCGCCGTGCTGTACGGTGCAGCCGCTGGCTACGTGGTCAGTTACGCCGCCGATGCCATGCCTTGCCTTTACTAATCCCATGATAGCTCTGGGCTGTAATATACCCCATAGACATGATCAAATCTCGGATGCAGACCGACGGCTTCTCCCCCTCCACAGGTCAGAAATACCGATCTACCCTGCATTGCGTGCGCACCGTGTGGAAAACAGAGGGTATTGGCGCGTTCACCAGAGGCCTGGGTCCCACGTTGATTAGGTGCGTTTACCACGAACGCGCCCCTGTTTCAAGAATCGCTCTTACGCCGAACTGCAGGTCTCCATTCGCTAATGGAGCAACTTTTCTGGGCTTTGAGATGGCAAACCGCCTGCTGAACTCCTTCTGAGGGCCGATAGATGACCCGGTTTACAATTCACGCACGAACCATAACTTATTCGCGAGCGCAATTAGATCTATCGGTATACTCGATCGTCGTCATCGCTACTCGACGGCCTGCTTCTCTACGATGACGCGACTTTGTCTCCGTTGGGATGTCAATGTGATTCATTTGTTTGGATAATGCACGCACACAGACCATGAGGCCTGTCAAACCAGCTGCCGCTGGGAGCCTTGCAATTAGCACGAGGGGAGGTGCCAATCAACGTTCGTAATCGTGTGCTCGACGTTATGGCATCAATATGTCTGTGATCTCCCGGCGGATTTGCCATACGCGCAGCACGGGCAGGGTTGCCTGCGCGTCTCGCCGACGCGTCGTCCTTTTTGGTAAATTCAAAGTAGACTGACGCGCGACGCGTGTCGGTCACGTGAGCATAATTTTCCTTGCCGGAATGGGATATTCAGGATTTGGTGGAGGACGAATGGCAAGTACTGGAGCCTTTTCTCGTTGTTGAGGACATCGTTGGTCGTCTAGACTTCTACCGAGGCAAAGGGACGAAGCATTTGCGCTGGCAAGCCCTCACTCAAAGCTCCATCCGACATGCCAGAGGCTTTCCACCACAGATCGACCTTGAAACAGGTGCGCTCTCAGTCCTGTTGTATACCGTTCGACTGATCATATGGAATCCTAGACGAACAAATCTTTCAAATCTAAACATGCTACGAAATCGTCCTTAAAAGAGCTAGCGAAAGGTGAGCCGTTCTCTCTCGGCAGAGGCTTGCGACCCGGCGATGGTATATCTCACTGTGTGAGGACGTTTGAATGTGTGGTGACGATGGCTCGAGATACACAGGAGCCATGACTGCAGTGAATTGGTACTGATTTACATTTCGATCGCAGGCCGTGTCGCCCGCCAATCCCCCAAAACATCCCACTCTGCCAACGCCGCCGCGCAGTCAAAATTAAATCGCCGGAATAATGCCAAGCAGACACAACTGAACAAAAGAACTGCGCTGATATCTGCGACACGTATTTTCAGCGGCGTTGACGGGGCTCCCCGCATTGTCGCGATCGTACCTCTCACCCTCGACGTCGATGCCGGCGCTGTTGCAGCTGCCTTGGCCGAATCGATCGGAGCATCCACAGAGGACCGCCCGGATCGCGGCCTATGGAAGATAAAGTATGCATTCCGGCAAGCCTCTAACTTCAATTCTCATTTGCTGAGATTTCTATCCTCCAGAGCAGAAAGGTTCAAGACATCACTTCAGTTTTTACAGCTTCCATACAGGAGTTTATATGCCGCCCTTGATGCCTGTAAAGCGGCAGACTACGTTGTTTTCGCTCTTTCTCCGTCTACCGAGGTCGATGAATGGGGCGACATGCTCCTGCGGACCATGCAAGCCCAGGGGTTACCAGATGTTGTCTCCGTGATTGCCCCTGGGTTCCCCGCAGACCCAAAATCACGCCCGGGTATCATCAAATCACTCCTCTCTTTCATGCAATACTTTACCCCAGAGCAGGCTAGAGTGTTCGACCTCAATGCAGTTTCAGATCAACTAAGCGCGGTCAGAGTACTGTGCGAAGGCAAGCCGCGTGACGTGCGGTGGAGAGAGGGCCGGTCGTGGATCCTTGGCGAGTTGGTGGACTGGGCGGAGGGTTCATTGGTTGTCACTGGCGTTATACGCGGCGCACAGCTCTCGGCAGACCGCCTCGTGCATCTGCCGAATTTCGGCGACTTCAAGATATCCAAAGTGAGTATATCTTGATCCTTGTTGCAATACGTTCTAAAGATCCCGTTCTATTCGAGATACTATCTGCTCCCTTGTCGCGATCCAACAAGATCGGCAGCGGTCCTGGAATGGAGGTAGAACCGACTGTGCTAGCAGAGCCGGATCACGATAGTGCCGACTCCCTTGTATCCAGCAACGATCCCGATGACATGGCGAATGAACAGACCTGGCCTACGGAGGAGGAAATGCAGGACGTCAGCACCTTAGAAGGCGCTAGCGGCTCGGAGCTGCCTGAAGCTGGGAAGGGAACGACACCCAAAGCGGTCAGGCGCATTCCCAAGGGGATGAGCGAGTACCAGTCTGCTTGGATCATTGATGAGAGTGGGGACGAGGACTATGATGGGCCACGAGAAACCGACGGCGATATGGAGGTCGAGACAGAGGAGATGGTAGACATTCCCGATGATGATGTGGAGACGGATAGCCGGAAAAATGTCACCTTTCAAGACTTGGACGTCGAGGAGGAAGCCAGACAGTGCGTGCCACTCCTTGTTGGCCATTCCCCTCCCGCTGAACGACCTGTGGAGATTGGAGACGTGGCGCTCGCGACAGCGCGAGGAACAGGATGATCTGGAGTTCCCGGACGAGGTCGACACGCCGAAGGAGATTGCAGCTCAGACCCGGTTTCAACGCTACCGTGGTATGAGGTCGTTCCGAACCAGTCCTTGGGATCCTTATGAGAATCTGCCGCGGGACTACGCCCGTATCTTCCAATTTGAGGACTTCAAGCGAACAGAGCGTGGAGTCCGCCGGCGCGCCGAGGAGGAGGGCGCGGGAATCACGGTGCGCTCATATTTGCTGCTTATTTCGTGCAAATTTGCCGATATATTCATGGATCATCAGCCCGGCACCAGAGTGACTATCTATTTGAAGGATGTTCCTCGGGAGGCTGCCTGGCAAATTGATGGACAACCTCTTATTGCCTTTGGCCTTTTGCAGCACGAACACAAAAAGTCGGTGCTGAATTTCACAGTGCAAAGGAACACCGAGTATGAGGCTTCCGTCCGCTCAAAAGTAAGTAGCAGCCCAACATTCTGGCCTGCTAATGTTTATGGTTCGTCACTAGGACCCTCTTGTTTTGTGTGTGGGGCCGCGTCGGCTACAGATCAATCCCATATACAGCCAGCATACACGAGGAGGCGCTAAAGGTACTAACAACGTACACAAGTTTGAGCGGTACCTCCGGCACGGAAACACGTATGTGGCCACTACCTATGGCCCAATCGTGTTCGGGAATCAACCTTGCGTCTTGTTGAAGGAGACCGACGATCTCCAAGGTAATTGACGATTGGATTTCTGTATTCACTGGAAACTTGCATTGATGTCCTGTCTTCTAGCACCTCACCTGGTCGCGATGGGATCATTCATGAACCCAGACACTACACGGACCATCGCCAAGCGTATCATTCTTTCCGGCCACCCGTTCAAAGTACATAAGAAGACTGCCACCGTCCGCTACATGTTCTTCAATTCAGGTATGACTCATGCACATGATCCGCGTCAGATCGCTTACACCGCCTGGCAGATGACGTGCTGTATTACAAGCCTGTCCAGCTGTACACAAAGCATGGTCGTACAGGCCATATCCGTGAATCGCTGGGAACGCATGGGTACTTCAAAGCTCACTTCGACGGGCCCATCAGCCAGATGGATACGGTGTGTATGTCACTCTACAAGCGAGTGTACCCCAAATGGAGCGAGTTGTGGAGGGAGAAGAGAGACCATGTGGCCTCGGATGCTATGGAGGAATGATATCGACAGTTGTTGTACTTTGGGACACCTTGTTGATTGATATTAGTCTGTCGCCACTGGTGTGTACCGTTCAGAGACCTGGAAATAAGAGTTGGAGAGCTCCACGATGGGGGAGGTCTAGTAGTTGCATCCACACAGGTGACACGCCCCCGGCCCGCGGCCCTGTAGAGGACGGGCGCTTCGGCGGGCTGAACGTTAACCTTGGTCCAGTCTACAGAGATTATCTTGCCCTCTGTCTTCCCCTCAAGGATTTGCCATGCGCAGAACACGTTGCTAGGACGATCTTGCTCCTCCAACTCTCCCAACCGGTTCCCTTGGTAGATGCACCCTTGTTCTTGCATCCTTTGTTATAAAACGGACGCATAGAGGCCGCAGAGGTTGCATCACCCCAATCGAAATTCAACCTAACGCTCGGTAGCGCCATGCAAGCCGCCTCAAGCCCCGTACATGCCTCGTGGTCGAAGACCGTGAACACGATCGACAACTCAGACGAAGGTGCTCACGGTGTGTTCCGCCTTGTGCTGCGCGCGAGAGGGGCTGGATCGGTGACGCTCTGCCATCTTCTCAGAGCATCAGGCGAATCCTAGGCTGGTTTTCCAACCCCATAGCCCCGTAGCTGACGGCGACGCTAGCAACGGCAACACCCCGTCTTTCAACTTCACCCCTGGTGCGAGCAGTGCCGCAAGTGGGTACTTCACGCCTGCCAGTAGCAGCAATTCGTTTCAGGCAGCGGCAGCTTCGCCGACGGGCTCCGATGTTAGTAGGCTTGAAGGTATTTGTCAACATTGAAACTTTCATTACCTTGTTCAAACGTGCGTGTGTAGCATCAGATCAAACTGTAGACACCGAAGACGAGGACGATCGCCTGCTGGCCAGCCTTTATCCAGGACGCAAGCTGTCCTCCAGCTCCAGCGGTCGTAACAGGATCTATGGTCTCAGTGAGTTTTTTCTTGTTGGTCATAATCTAGTAGGCGATGTTGAGATTGCACACCAGGCCAAGAGGGTAGCCCTGCCAGTCCCGAGGGCTCCACGTTCGCCCTGCCATATGGTTCATCGCGTACGAACTCAGTGGAGTCGTTCGCCACGTTCCATTCAGGTATACTCCTCCTCGCGTCCGCAGTCGGCGAGCATCGCTCAGCATCTATCTTACAGACCTTGAGGCTGCCTATGACAGCGATCAGAGCATGCTGGACGCCGAAAACGTTGAATGAATGGGACGTGTAGAAGTCAATCCTCTGTTGTATTTTAGACACGAAACTTTACTGTGTATCTGTAACATGAGTCATGGAGGGCTCTTGCATTCGTCGAACTCGAGGCATGGCTGCCACCAATGGTACAAGTGTTCAATAAAATATAGGTGAAATGTCATAACTTATCGCCGGATTACACGATAATACCACGAGCTCACAGATCCTCGCACATCTGCAACCCATGTCCATACTTCTTCCAGGGCACCGTCCAGCCCTCCTCGACTACTCCATGCGACCCTTGGGCTATCTAACTGCTCGTGAGGTTTCAGATGCAAGACATCTTTTACGGTAACGAGCCCGACTAATGAGCCGAAATCCTCCACTAGGATGACTCGAGGCCTGTAATGAATGTTCAATTGGACTACGATAGAGTCTTTACGCTCAAGGCTCACCCCATGCGTTTGAATAATTGCATGACAATCTCTAGCGGCAGCCGCGATGAAACTGAAAGGGGTGTCTGCAGGGAATTAAGAGAATGTGGCTATGGCACAACCTCGAAAGACGCACCTGGTTAACCCACGGCCATATCTTGAGCAGTCCTGGAGTCTCAGTAGCATATATGATATTTCTAGCGATGTCTTCATGATGACCGATGGCCGACCAACTGCTGTCGGTCCTATCTGAAGGGTCGGGAGCGAAAGTACACAACGTATCTGGGGGAAGATCTTCTATCTTTCGCGCTCTCTCTGTGCAGACAATTTCGGGTTAATAGGGAACGAAAGTAAAAGGGATTGTAGAGTACCTATGACGTAGCGCAACTCCTGGCGTCCGATGTAACCCATCAATGTACGTGTCTCCTCGTCGAATATGACTGGGAAACCTTTGACAGTTGTGCTTTCCATGTATGCCTCTGTGATGCATCAAAGTCTGAACCATTGGTGGGCAAATATGCGGTCTTACCGACGTCAGTGAGCGTCATATGGAATGCTCGCAATGTATGTATATCTCTTCGCATGACCTGCGATACTGCACGGCAGCAGTATCACAAATGTTGACCCTCGTCGAAGATTACAGAGGCGTGACGTACCTGGAGCATCGTATACATGATCGTCCTTCTCTAGGAACGGGTAGCCATTGAAGCGGATGGCTTCGTCTGCGATGCCTTTGACGCCCATAAGATCACCGACGGCCTTGGTAACCAAAAGTACGATCTGAGATGACGTTCAATATCAACGCCAAGAGTATGAAATCCGACAACGCGCCATGGTCGGTAGGATGTAGGTAAGAGCACCGGTTAGCTCGAACATGATTACGACAACGGTGACGGTGATGCGCATGACGCCGCTGGTCAAGACTATCAGTTGAGAATACTTCCGAGAGTCAGATATAAAACCGACCTCAGGGCAGCGGCGGCACCAAGAAATGCATAAGTTCCGGGGGTGATACAAGGTACATCCGGCTTGCAAACAGAGAAAATACCAGATTGAGGATAGGCACTGACCACGGAAGTTCTCTCAGTGAATTCTTTTATTTTCCAACGTCTGACTCACCGATACATCGCCTTGACCAGTATGCCCAACATTCTGCCGAAGCTTGCTCCGATAGCCATGGAGGGTACGAATATACCCGCGGGAACCTTCGCACCATACGATACGATAACAAGGCCTGTGCGGATCATCGTTGCCAAAATCAAGGAGTTCGCCATTCGCCACTGAGCAGAGGTCCTATCAAGTTCCTGGGTTATATGGACGAGTTTGTCTTGCCAGGAGCCTACACTCACTGGCACAAATTTTCGTAGTCACCACCGTTATCGCATTCTCGAAAGAGAATGGCCAAGCTTTCAGTCATGTCGATGCGTAAGAATCGGTTAAAGTACCCCATCATGGCGGTGATGGTGGCAAGCGTTACTGCCTCCGCTACTCCATGGTTTGCGAGGTAACGTCGGCGGAAGGCGGCGACTTGCATGTTGAACTTGATCACGAAAGCACCGTACAAGCCCTTGTAAAGAATCAGTAACTTCGAGTCGATTGAAAACAAGCCACAGCTTACTCCGAAGACCCCAAGGATGACGAAGAACATGATCTCGAAGAAATGCCAGTCACGGTCGTAAGTGACCTGAAACAGTACCAGCTTCCCTGTCCTGAACGGGTTCATTGCCTAATTGTGAAATTGGTAAACGAGTGCGCACGCGTTGAACTTTTCTACGTACCGACAAGGTTACAGTTGCCACAAGCGCGCACAAGAAACTTCTCCACATGGTCTTGATGCTGAATGCGGGACTCATTTCCTGCAGACATCAGTAAAATGGAGCGTATAGTAGTCGGAAAGTACGTACTTCGATCGAAAACAAGACTCCGCCAATCGGGGAGCCGAAGGCGACGGCCACACCAGCGGCACTTGCTGCCGTCAATATATCTCGCATCTTACCTGGAGGCGACTGCGATGGGTATGGGCTGGAAGATGAAGACGTGTCACGTACCTTGACTATGGGAGAATTTCGCAAACATCCCAGCTATGAGATTGCCAATGGCACAAGCGACATGAACGGATGGTCCTTCCTTTCCGACAGCGAGTCCAGATGCTATGACGAGAGGCTGGGTACATCAGAAGTTGACCAGACAAGAATGGAGACGATAGTCATCTACCAATGTCAAACTCTTGATGAGAAACGTCCAGAATCCGAGGTAGCCTCTCATGATGAATCCTGCAAGGATGCATTTGATCTCTGCTATACCCGAGCCCGCAGCATACTTCGCCAGCGACCGGACCAGATGAGCTGCAACAAAAGCAAAAGCAGCCTTCAAATTGTAAATTCATTTCAGCTTTAAATATGTTGGAGATTAAGAGACGCACTGCAAAGGACACATAGATGAACCATCGCGCCGCCGTGACTGTGCTCCACAGATGCCAAGAGTCGCAGCCACTGTCCTCATCTGCGTCTAGTTCCCAGCAACAAAATTGTTGGTTCAGCCACCAGCCATCAGAACAATAGCCCATCTTGACGTCGGATAGCCATTCCGTGACGATGGATATTACGGCCGCATTGACACCAATAGCAGCGCCTGCAGACGAGTATGTGGTGGTTTGGGTGGAGTCGTCAGATGGACAAGATGCTACGCACCGACGAGGCTGACCACAAACCATGTCTGCCCGGCATTCAGAGCCCTCCTCGCTTGCGACCGTAGCCAATGGAACGTGATTTCACCATTAGGGCCTCTGTGTGCATAGACCTCCTTGGCGAGTCTCAATCGTCTGTTCCTCTCGATCATGGCATCTTCTATCCAGTCTGGGAGAACATAGATGTTAGGGGTTCAAATAGAGTCAGGTGCATCTGTACGCACCTATAGTGGTGAAATCCTCATAGCGACTGCCAAGGAGCGGTGTCAGGGCGGAGCTACCGAGGAGGGTGCGAGCTAGCGCACCGAATCTGCTCTATCTCATCGTCATTCAGACCACTTGTCTCATCCGGCATTTGACGCCGTATGCGTTGTACGTGTCTCCAGTGAAACCAAGAAATAGACTGTGGAGGAGTCCGACAAACAGATGCGAGCGCACACCACACTCAGACTGTCGACGACCTTCGACGACTCGGTTGCCGCCGTCGCGTCCTAGGGACGATCACGTGTTGCGCGACATTTGCACTCAACGTCCATCTCGTCTTGTCGTGCAGACTTATACATACACCCGTCTCTCACCTCCGCCGGATTTTCTGTCCCCTCTCGACCAGCCACGTTTGCGCAGCAAGTCACAGAACAAATGTTCTCGGGTCAGATACTGCGCAGTGTCATCTGGCTGCGGAAAGCCAGGCCCCATGGGTCTCACCCATCATGCATACGCATGGTCAACGCTTCAAGCTTCACTGCGCGCCCGCATCAAGCCGATGAATCCTTTACCAATCCTCACCGCAGTTTATCGTCCTAGGTTCGCCTCCGCGCCTCTGACGAGATCTTAACAGTGGCGCTGCGGAGGGCTCATGCGCAGGACTCTCTGCAATTCAACCGGCATGTCAGGCGACGGTGTGGTATCCATTTATATCACTGCTCAACTGATTCTGCTTGAGCGTCGCCCATATCCCCAGAGCCATCACCACCGTCGGGCTCCGCCTCTAGCGTCAGTTCTCGGGCTTCTATCCTTCAGTCACCGACCTTATTTCACAACCCCATGGACGATCGAGATGTTACGCTTCACGTCGGGGATCGTGATGCAGATCATATTGCTTTGGAAGAAGAGTTGCGCCGTATGAGCGAGCGTCCATGGTGGCGGAGACCTTCTCACTGGTGGTGAGTGTTGTCACGCACTCAAGAGCATAACGACGACGAGACTGACGAATCGTATCTAGGTATACAGCAGTGATTCCTTTGAGCCTTGCAGCATCTACGGCGACTGTTGCACCTAGTCTGGAACTGTTCACCGGCCTCATATGTGACTACCAAAGAAGCGCCTCGGGTTCGACTGAAGGGCTCTACACACCCTTGGCTCGACGTTCAGTCTTGAATGTCCTGCCTTCGTATAGCTCTTCAATGGCACAGTTCTCCAGCAGTCATGTCCCATCAGGCTTCTCATCCCTGAATGCTGGTAATGGTATCCCTTGCGCGTCCGACCCAGCAGTGCAAGCCGCTGTGACAACGTTGGTGTTGAGTAAGTGGATTACCGTTCCGTCACCCTATATCCTGTTGGTTTTTTCTCGACACTCAACGTGACATCTCCTAGTCGTCACGACGGTAGAGGGCGTTCTCGGTTCGCTGACAGCGGCCGCTTGGGGCTCTGTGAGTTTTCACCCATCGTCCGCGCCGCAGGATCTTACCCATTTCCCAGTTCTCCGACCGTTATGGCCGAACTCGCGTCATTGGCGTCAATATCGGATCTCTTATGTTGTCCGATATGATACTCATCTCCGCCATAACATGGCCCCAGTATATTCCGGGAGGCCACTGGGCTATGGTTTTTGGTAGTTTTCTCATGGGTGCCTTGGGAGGTAAGCGGAATCCTCAATCCCAAGAGGTTATAGCATAATACCTTTTCCAGGCCGCATCGCATCGCTTGCTGGCACTAACGCATACCTGGCGGATTTTACCGACGCTGCATCACGGTACGAGTTCTCTTATGCATATACTGAACCCAAAAACCCATGGAAAATCTGAAGCTCTCGAATATTCTCCTTTTTTCTCGGATTGGTCTACGTCGGTGTCGCTGTCGGTCCCAGTTTGGCATCCCTTGTCATCCAGCTCACCGGCCAGCCGATCACCATTTTCTACGTGTCAGCGAGCATTCAAGCCCTCATCATGTTACTCAATTGGCTAGTGATCCCGGAGTCCATTCTCCCAACTCAGATGAAGATATCCCGTATAAAGCACGCTACTCAGAAAGCCCTCAAACGTCAGACCCACAGTGTGATAGGTACACTGAAAGATTCATTGTCTTTTCTCCGCCCCTTGCTCGTATTCTTTCCACACCGGGTCGAGAACGGAGACACGCCAGCGAAAGGAAGGGCAAGAAATTGGTCGTTGACTTGGTTGGCTATGGGATTTTTCTTGGACACCATGATCGTTGTGAGTTTCGTTGCTATCTAACATGTCGTGTGCGATTGATTGTTTTACTAGGGTGCCGCGCCCTATTGGTTACAATACGCTGCCGGAACTTTCGGGTGGGACTCCGTCAAGGTCGATATCTCTACCTTGACCGTCTGCTGATATCAGTATGCTGACTCGCCTACAGGTTGGATACTGGGTCAGCCTTCTCGCAGTCTCGAAGTCTCTCTTCCTCTCCTTGGCTCTTCCGCGTGTGTTTTTCCGTGTTCGGACCTCGAATGACAACCCACTCCATTGACCTGCAGTCATCATCAAGCTATTCACTCCAAAGTCGACGGTTCGACTTCCAATATCCCCTTCAGAGCCGCTCTCTTCCGTGCCTTCCGCGTCCCCTAGATCCTCGTCACCGCGCATGCGTGGTCACTCTCACATCCCGGCCTTCGATCTGGCTGTCTGCCGCGTCTCGCTGGTCCTTCAAGCCCTGAGCTATGTTATGATGGCCGCACTGCCAGCGGCAGGATTCATCGCATCACCCGTCGTGGGTGCCTTCGGATCTGGTTTCACTCCAGCGCTGCAGAGTCTTACTCTCGAGTTATATATGCAACGAGGCGGGACCGAGTCTGGCGAGCTTTTCGGTGCCTTAAGCGTTGTTCAGGCGTTAGGGTGCGTCTACGACATGTCTGTGCACAATGCAAATCATGCTAACCCGTCAAATAGGACCCAGATTGCAGGCCCCGCGTTTTTCGGCCTCATCTATATGAAGACCGTTGCAATATTGCCGCAGGCGATGTACTTCATCTCGGTCATCGTCGCTCTACTTACGCTGGGGATGATGTGTCTGGTGCGATTACCGAAGATCTATGAGATTCCCATCCCGGACGAAGTGGCGCGATTGGAGCAGGAGGAGGTCCTCGTGGACACGGTAGTGTCAATACCTTCCGTCTCAGGTACTTAGACAACGCCCTGCCATGATACCCGAGTCAATAGCATTATTAGACACCGATCGGTCGAGTATTGAATTTCGTTCGAGTTTCGATAAGTAGACAACATCGCTGAGTTTGTGGTATGCACACCACGATATAGTATATACAGGTCGTTTGCTCTACAACATACATCGCATGACAAGAAATAGTACAGTGCAGCCCCAGAGACGACCTCGCGTGATTGGGTATATCTTTCCAATTATCTTCTGCTGCCCAACTCTATCTTCAAGGGCTCCGAACTCAACTGGAGAGACTAGAACGCCGTAGTCGAGTCGACCTCGATCGTCGGTACGATCGATGCGATGAACTTGAGGAAGACAACGAGATAGAAGTCAACGCGCATGCCTTCCACATCTTCGTCGTCAGGCAGAGGCTTATCGTCCTTCCCATTACCGCTCGCTCTACGGAACATCCACTTCTTCTTAGCATCCTTCGAACCGGACTTGCGCTGCGCTTTCTGCTCCTCGACAACGCCTGCGTTCATGCGCTCGATGAGTTTCTTCATGACACTCGCGTGCTTGCACGGGTGCACCGATGCGGCCTGGAGAGTGCCAGAGTGAGGGAAGGTCTCAATGGTGACGGTCTTGAACGCGTGATCTGCGGACACATCTTGGAATATTTGTGCCGGGATCAAGGGCGTCCGATTCTGATGTATAGAGTCAGGTCAAGTCGACGCTCGCATTCTAACCTCCGTACCTCATCATAGCCGAGCAACCACGTCCTGGGCGTTTGATAATACTTGTCGTAAGTGATCATGACGTCGTACGTCCGCACTTGAAGAAGATTGCCGTTGGCTACCTCAATTTCACTGCGATGTGTCATATGTGAATAACGCTCGGAGCCCGTCCGATACCGTGAGGAGTAACGAACCTTCCATCGATTACTGTGTTCGATGATGGTGCGGCCTTGGACGGCGCCGCGGCAGCATCATCATCGTCCTCCAGGTCCTCCTCCATGTCAGGGATGTCGTCCAGGTGCGGTGTATCGGGAACCTTGGCGCCCGACAACGACAGGTTGCCGACAGCGCTGGAGAGGCCTTCGTCTTCGTGTGCGCCATCCCCGTCCAAGTCAGGGATATCGTCGATCGAACCGGGATTCGCAGCAGAGTCTGCGTTCGACTGGCGCCCAGCATGAGTCTCTACCCAATCTTCCGCCTCTCCACCAGCAGCCGAACCATCTCCAAAAGAAAGAAGACGTTCGGCATCCTCATCGGCGTCGGTGTATGCAAGCGACGTCGCACGACGCAGGCAAGGAACGCCTCGGGTAACGAGGTACTGCTTGTCGGCGGGGAGATAATCGCGAGCTTTCGATGGGTCGCCTTTCTCCCTATGAGAAAAGCGTCAATTGGCTTGGAAGCGCCGAGCGAGTTCGCGACGCACCATGTCCAGACGGGGAACTTATATGTCAAGAAATCTCCGGCAGCCACGAACTCTTCTGCAAGGACGATGCCAGTTCTAGGAGACGTAACGAGACATGAAGAGGCTTACGCACCAGGTGTGATGCGGCCGTGTTCCTTGAACTTGCTCTCTTTCAGGACCTGTGAACAGAGAGATTAGATTCTCACACCAGAATCTGCCGTGGCGCTCAAGCGTACAGGACTCAGGTAGTCACGGACGGCCCAGTATTGTTGCTAAATGAGAATTGGCGTCAAGAAAGACAGAGTAGAGGAGCCTGAGATTGCCTACTTGGATAGCGTGCATGTTTGGCGATAAGAGCGTTAGAGAGGCGGGGAGAGGGCGACGGGTGCTCCTAGCAATCGATTTCTATATACACGCGCGCACGTGACAAACATGAGGTCGCGCAGCAAAACTCAAATCTTATGGTACGCGAGCGTCTTAGATCTGACGGCACGGCACTTGCGAGCGTACGGACGCAAGTGAACTGACGGAGAGACCGAGGGACGTTGAACAAGTGAACGAGGAAACGTGGAATACCCTGCTGAACGCAGGAGATCGTGGTGCACAACTCGCGATGCGCGCCTAGACAGTGGACGCGCACCCAGAGATCTTGCATAGATCACAGCGACAAGACAAGTAGATGAAACATACAAGCTGGATCACGACGTCTCTATAACCGCAGACTCTCGTTTCTTCTTTTTGTCTTTCTTGTCCTTTTTCACCTTTGCCTCCTTGGACGGTGGGTCGGCATCGATGTCCATCGCTTCGGACTCCCGCTTTTTCTTGCTCTTCTTCTCCGCCTTCACCGTCACCGCTTCCTGGCCGTCTGCTGCTGCTGACGCGGGTACGACACCACTGTCCTCCTCCGCCACTTCCTTCCCCTTCTTTCCTTTGTTCTTCTTGTCCTTCTTCGCCGGCTGAGCATCCCCTTCCCCGAGGGCACTCACATCCACAGTATCTTCTCCTTTCGTTTTCTTCTCCTTCTTCTCCTTCTTCTCCTTCTTCTCCTTCTTCCTCTCCCGCTTTTCCTGCTCGGCTACTCCAGCAAGTCCCTCGTTCGTCGCAGCCTCCTCCTTGGCGGCCTTTACCTTTTTCGACTTCTTCTCTTTCACAGGCGCTGGATCCTCCACGGGCTTGGAAGGGGAGGGGGGAAGGGGTATCGAAACTGCGTCTGCATTGGTATCTTCCTTCCGGGACTTCTTCGCCTTCTTCTTCCGCGGCTCATCAGCCTGCTTCAGTGTCAGCACTTCATCGCTAGCTTACTACCGCAGCAGACGCACCGTAGTCGTGGCCTCCTCTGCCTTGCGCTTCTCCTTCTGCTTTCCGTTCACGGATGTATTTCCGTTCGGTGTCGGTGGATTTGCTGCAGTAGCAGACGTGGAAGCTGGTGGCGTCGGCACAGGGTTCACAGGCGACATTCGAGAGGGCGTGCCGAGGGGAGTGTCGTTAGCGCCAGTCGCATTATTTCGAACATATTGGAGCCGCTGTTGTCCTCGGCCATTGCTGAATTGTTGAGGCAAGTACTTACCATTAGCATTGCCATAGCCGTTTGCGCGGCCAACTCCGTTGCTTTGGCCATTCTGCAAGTCCGCAACGCGTGAGTAGAGAGTGATATATAGAGGTCGCAGCTAACGCACGCTTTTGGGGCCCTTGTAAACGGACTTTTGATATTTTTCAGCCTCGCTGATACACGACGTGTGGCCCTTGTATTGCGCTGGACTCGCGAATGTCTTACTGCAGTCGATGCAAGAAAAACTTGCATGGCACTTTCCATAGTGCTGATCTAATTTTGGCTTTTTCACGACATCCGAACATCCTACGGAGGGTTCAGGTAAACGCGTTCGGGATAGATACAACGTTGACTTCATACCGTCGCACCTATAAGGGTTTGTTCGTCAAGCAATGGCAGAGATAGAGATAGCAACTCACTGGAAAGACACCATGTTCGTTCGTGCGGGAGATAGCCTCGATTTCAACTTCAAGATACAAAGGTCGAGGGAAAGTCAAACAAGTCTTCCACAGGGCTGAGTGGAAGATCGTAGGCTGCCTCAAGTGTTGAATGCAGAGGATGTGAAGGATCAGCCAATCAAATTCGCCGCTGAAGAAATTCTGGAGGATATCACGTGCCACCCTTATCACTCACCCCTAAACCGGCATATCTCCCACCACTTTACCCCCACCCACCCCCTCCTCTTCGCGCACGCGAGACCGCGTCTTAGACACCCTACGGTAGACTTGTTGCGGTATATAAATGCAGAGTTTTTTTTTTAAAAAAAAAAAAAAAGAGGATATCACGTGCATTTAGTAGACCACTTCCGGCAACTTCCGGTCCACCCCGACTTCTGTTCAGGCCGCGAAAGTAGTTGCTCCTGGCCCCAAATATTGTGCGAACAGGAGACCACGGAGAAGTTAGGACGCAGTACGCAATTGTCGCTGGGACCACCAAGTGATCACTGGCGGTGCATTCCCACAAAAATAAAATCTCAACTCGGTCGTCTGAGGGCTGGAGCAGGTATACCAGCCTCGAGCAGGTCTCCCTTTCAGAACGGTACGCGGATGGTGTCCTACCTGGCAGTGAGTACAACCGGCACCGGTGTGAAGTCCGGCCTCTGAAAAGTGGACACGGAGCGCTGCTGGCTCGAGTACTCCTCCGGTGACACGTGAGCAGCAGCTATATAGCCTCTTTTCATCGTATACACAGGCAATATTACTGATGAGGGCAGTAGTTGCTCCGAGAGCGTCGGCAGACGCGTAACGGTGGAATGGGTCATTCAAAATTTCGTGGAGTAGGCTCAGCCTGGCGGGTCCGGGTACGGTTGAGGTCGAAAGGACATTGACGATTCTCACCATATCGTCATGCGAAATCATGACACAGAGGTCACGGCCACTCGTATCATAGATGCTGACACGACAGAGGCAGCTGAGACACCAGGTCAGCAGCTCTTCGGCGGTATAGGAGCATTGTCAGCCCGGTCTCGGGCTCAAATTTCAAAGGCCAGTCGCGGAGCTCCCGCGCTCAGCACTCCGAGTATGCATTTGTCAGTGCTCGAGTTGGCCGTCTATCAGCTGAAAGAGATGAGACACGAAGAAGCGAAGACTGACCTAAATTACCAAACGAGCCTGTGAACGGATGCATCCTGACAAAGTAACTCAACATACCGACAACTGCACATTTTGAATTGGACCAACGGAGCACGCAGATGACAAACACCGTTATGTATACCGCGTTCCGCTGTGCTGTTCGTGGTCCGCGACCATTGAAAGCGCTAGAATGATCGGACTCCACGGCGTCGATCTACGATGGATCACCTGGTCGGCTGACAGCCTGTAAAGGTTGTCCAGAATAGGTCAGCGACGTCGTGCGCGCCTCGAGGACGCTCCGCTGGACGCGACAAGGATGAAGCATCGATGAAGCCTGGAGGCCTGGAGACGGAAGAGCCGAGAGAGGGCCAAATGAGGGCCTCGGGATTGGACAACACGCGCTCTATCGTGTTATCGCCGCTTACGTGTGCTCTCCGACCCGCTCGACCACTCATCAGTAACTAACAATTTTCCCTGTCTCTCTTCGCTACCACCACCATGCAGTCCGCCGCCGCATCCCTCAGAGCACCTGTTCGCAGAGCTGCCTTCGCCTCGGCGCGTATCCAGCGCGTCTCCCTGCGCTCTTCTTACCGCAGGTTCTCGACGGAGACCCCGCCGCCCGCGCCCGCGAAGTCGAACACTGCCCTCTATGCGGGCATCGGTGCGCTCGCACTTGGTGGAGGCGTCGCCTTCTACCTCTTCTCTAACGATACCTTGAGCACGACCGCCAAGTCCGGTGTTCAGTCCGCGAAGGCCGCCGTGAAGTTCACGCCCACGAAGGAGGACTACCAGAAGGTGCGTGATTGTCCCAGTCGACCCAATGCGCGTGTGCTCACGCGTCAAGAGTTCAGGTTTACAACAAGATCGCTGAGGTCCTCAACTCTGACGAGTCTGGGGCGTACGACGGTCGGTAACATGTGTCATATGCCCTGCGGCGTCCCTGCTGATAAGTCGTTCTAGACGGTTCTTACGGCCCCGTACTCCTCCGTCTGGGGTGGCACAGCTCGGGCACCTACGATAAGGCCACCGGGACTGGTGGAAGGTCTGCACCATTTTTCTTGAAGTAGAATGTTCGTGGCTGACAGCGGCCGTTGCTAGCAACTACGCCACTATGCGCTTTAGCCCCGAGGCGCTTCACGGCGCGAATAACGGCCTCCATATTGCTCGTGGAATCATGGAAAAGATCAAGCAGGAATTTGACTGGATAAGCTACGGTGATCTGTGGACCCTCGGTGGTGTCACTGCCATCCAGGTGTGTTTATCTCTTCTGTTATCCGAGAGCCAGTTAGACGAACCACGCGTTACAGGAAATGGCGGGCCCTAAGATCGCATGGAGGGCTGGCCGCATTGACGGTGAGGCTAAGGATGCGACCCCCGATGGTCGTCTCCCCGATGCCTCTCAGGGCAAGGACCACCTCCGCGACGTACGTGCCACTTTAGTGTCTATCTATCCTAGATCCCTCTGACTATATCGCTGCAGATCTTCTACCGCATGGGGTAAGCATATCGACGCGCATGAATAATTTTGTCCGCTAAGTAATGCGATCATTTCTAGCTTCAACGACCAGGAAATTGTTGCTCTCTCTGGCGCTCACGCACTTGGACGCTGCCACCCCGATCGGTAATAGAGCTGTAGAAAGTGTGTCAGCATACGCTAACCATTTACTCTCAGCTCTGGCTTTGACGGACCCTGGACATTCTCTCCTACGACCGTGACGAACGACTACTTCAAGCTCCTTCTCAGCGAGAAGTGCGCGCTTGATCCCTCCCTTACGACCGACCAGTACTGATGCGCGCATCCTTAGGTGGGTGTGGAGAAAGTGGGCTGGCCCGAAGCAGCTCCAGGACAAGAAGACCGGTACTCTCATGATGCTTCCGTGAGTTCCCTTTTCGCGTCGTTCAATACTTCACAACACTCACACGAGTGTCCCCCAGGACTGACTATGCCCTTGTCGGCGACAAGTCTTTCAAGAAATGGGTGCAGACGTACGCCGCCGACGAGGCGCTGTTCTTCAAGGAGTAAGCCCTCTCCCTCACTTCACTCTACCTGACTAACGGGCCGCGTAGCTTCTCCTCTGTCGTCGGCCGGCTCTTTGAGCTCGGCGTCCCGGAATCGCAGTTCGCGTCGACCGAGCCGTGGTACTTCAAGACGCTCGACGAGCAAAAGGCCTGATCAACAGCCTCACGAATCGGTAGAATCTAGATCTTAGACGTGCTACTTGGAATCTTCGGATAGACACCTAGAGACCCGCGTGACGTAGACAAGACGCTGCTATATCTATATTTTACCCCCACTCACGTACTTACCATTTCTGTCGCAAGGCTGCTGCTTGCTTACTTACTATGAGTAATATTTCTCTGGGAGCATTGGCCGTGTCGTAGCATATGTGCCCACAATGTAGACGTGTTGTTGACGAATGGAGAATAAATGCATGTTGAAGGACGAAGAATCGTACGCCCAGGTATTGAAGCTTGAAGTTGAGGTAGGGCATCACACACACAGCGGCTTCAGCGTATCACTACTTTGTCTCATTGAATGCTACAATTATTTGCCTACTATCTCTATAAAAACATCTATATATAAATGTGCCCGACCGAAGGCCCAAATTCTATAACATGTGCAACCATGGTTGGTAAGAATACTGATACACGATGGAGGATGTGGAAAACCGCGAACGAAACAAACTAAGAGTATGTCGACATTATGTGTACGGCCAGAAGAAACGGGTAGAGCGGATATCATGCGATGAGCGAGCGATCAGAAATGTGGGAGTAGCAGCGAGTGGGGGTGGAGTGAAACAAACGTCTGTGGTTGAGGCCGCGGCCCCAGATGATAAATAACATGATGGGAGGAGAAACGAATGCAAGTAGAGGTTATGATAATATCGTTTGCGCCACGTTCACAGGATCCGAAGGCGACCGCGCCGCGTTCATACTCCGTGCCCTCTCCACCATCGCCTGCAGGTCCGGCGCGCTTTGTGCGCGCTGCGCCTCCGACAGGCTCTGCGAATGCTGCACCTCCGCCTCCTCGTAGCTCGGCAGCCCCTGCATGCTCTCCAGCGGCGTGACGCCGCCCAAGAACCCGCGCGCGGCGATGCCGTAGTCCGGCACCTCCGTGAACGCGCGATGCAGCAGCGAGTGGCTTGTGTTCGCCGGTGCGCGCATGACGGGCGGGGTCGCAGGTGTCCGGGGTGTCGGCGGCGTGCCCGTGTGCCCACGCGTCGAGTGCGTGAACGACGAGGTCAGCGACGTGAACGGCTTCATCGAGATGTGGAAGAGGCCGTGCAGGTTGCGGCTCGCCGACGAGTGCTCGTGCACATACGTGCTTGCTGGGTCCGGAGAGGAGCTGCCTGCCGAGGAGCGTCGCGAGAGCGAGAGTCCCAATGGGGGCGGTGAAGGTGGTCGACTAGGCGCACGACTCTGAGGGCGAGTTATAGTCGGACTGCTGATCGCGCTCGGTGGCGCGGTGTCGAGTGCAGGGGGAGCTTCCGCAGATAGCGAGAGAAGGAGCTCAGAGTTGACGTAATCGAGGTTGGTGATAGGTGTACTTGACAGAGCCGACGGGATGTGGTGCGCCTCTAGAGGCGTATGCGTTCCGCTGCCCGGAGCACTGCGCATCGTCACGCCAGCCGCGCGTAGGTGGTCCTGTTGCACGGGTGAGATGCCCTGATGTATCCAAGGGTTCGTAACACGCATGACGGCCTGTTCTGGTAGGTACATGTTCGCGACGCGGTCGCGGACGTGCGACGAGTAGCTCGGCAATTCCATCTCCTCGTCGTTCTCTTCGGGCACGTCCGACGAGCCCAGAAGTAGCCGGCGCGTAGCGGCGGTCGCAGACTTTGCTTCGTCAATGAGCCGGTGATCAAGGATGTGCAGCGGAAGCGAGCAGCGTAGTTCCGAGGTGTGACCGTCGAGATTGTTGATGAGAATACTCCAGCGAATGCGGTGCGAGATGATGATCGGGTCGAGGTTGTGTGTTGGTGTCGCGTGCAAGGGGATTTGAACGTCAACCATTGCGACAACGTCCTCGTCGGAGACCTCAAAGTCGATAGGTACGTCGTGGGAGGGCTCACCCTCGCGCTGGGACGACGGTCCGGCTACGGGGGACTCTCCGCTCGGCGACTCCGAGCTGTGGGGTCCGCTAAAGTACGTCGATGGGCCCGTCAAGGGCGGGCTTACCGCACCTGAAGCAAGGGCAGGAGTAGCCGACCCTGGTGTGCTCGGATATGAGTGCGAGTTGCGGCCGTGGGGGGAAATACGGCGGTGATCTACGCAGATGGCATGTCCGCCGTGGAACTCGTGTTTTGTTACGACAACGGGCTTCGTGCATTCCTGCCAGCCAGATTTCGCAAAGAGTTTGATGGTCTCGTTGATGGTGGTGCCGACACTGAGCACGCGAACGCCTTTATTGAGCGGGGAAAACTTGACCACGGCGGTGACGGCATCTCCCGCGGCCCACGCCTTGTGAGGAATCATGATCGAGTACATGATCTTCTCTGGCCAGGTGTTCTCGATCTCGAGGGTCTGCTGGTACTCGAGCGCCTCGGGGGCAAAAGAGCGGGCTATTGATATGGGAATCTGTGCCACGAGGTTGTGGGCAAGACCGGGACGAACGGCTACGGCACGCAGCTTGTAGGCGACAGAAGCCCCGCCGAGCACGCCGGTGGAGACGCTAGAGGGCAGCGAACCGCCTATACGGAGCTGAAAGGGGAAGAGGTGACGTCCTGCTTTGAGGGTGTGACTATGTTTGCGCTCGCCCTCGAGGAAGGACCAGTCGTGGTTGCACACGATATAGGTCATAGCAGAGCTGTTGAGAGTCATACTGGAGTGAAGGTCAGAGGAAGAGTATGAAAGGGAAGTGGAGTGGAGACGCACGGTTCGTTAGCTGGAGGTGGTAGACGAGCCTTTCCGCGAAACTGGAGGGTGATCTCCTTTATTGAGGTGGACTCTGCGAGGTTGAGGACGACGTGCCCTGAGAGGAGGGTGGGCGCGACGTCTACGCCGGTGCCCTTGAGGGTGAGAAAGTCTGAGTGGACGACGATCTCGACGTTGGGAAACTTTTCTTCTTTCTTTGTCATTTCGTCCTGAGGGGTGCGAGAGGAGGAGGGCTGGGAGGGCTGTGAGTGATTTGAGATGCCTTGTAAAGCATTCTGAAGCGCGGATGCAAGGAGGTCGACATCTGCGCCGGGTCTCTGGGCCCCATGGGGGTCTAAGGGTGGCGAGGAAGGGCCCGTCAGAGGGAAGGACATTGGGCGCGGCGAACAAAGCGAACAAAAGGGGAGAGAGAGCTGCACCGGGGCCGTCTGCCATTTATTGGCGTTCATGACTGAGCCTATCCACCCTCGGCTTACGTACGCCCAGATCTCGATCCATAGCTCCTCCGTCGTCGGCCACCTCTCGCTGCCTCCCTCGCCGAAGCCCGCTCCGAGTCCCTTGCACGCTCGCTCGGGCGTCCCCGGCCCATCCTCCGACCGCAACCGCCACAAGTCTCCCCCTCCTCAGCGTTCCGCACTCACAGTCACCACACACAGCGCATCACGCCCCCCGGCCTCAAGTATTTGCTCTTGTTCTCGCGCCAGCTCGCCCATCAACCACCCGGTCCGACCTCCACCATCGCTTGCAGATAACGCCGCTTGAGAGCACGAGCCCGGCCCGCTGGCGCGCCATCGTCGTCCTGCCGCTACCACTGCTGCCTCTATGTTTCATGCGCGACAGCATGCATCCTCGGCAGCACCACCCTCGCTGCGCGTGGACATCCTCACCCAGCTCCTCCTCCATTCGTTCCCAATATTGCCCCACCACTCGATATTTCTCTATCACGGCTCGCCACGGCCCGTGTCCGATAACAGTCGCGCTGGCAGCAGTACCGCTGCTGGTGGCGTTGCCCAATCGAGCACCACCACAGTTTCTCCTTTCTGCCGAGCTCTTCCATCGTTCCTCACAGCCCTGCAATTGACAGACTCGGCCACAGTTCCTCTGACGCGACAATTATCTGCCAATGACAGTCCCGAATCACTTCCATATCTCCCTCCATCACACCTCTTTCATCCTTCAGTCCCACACAGCGAACCATCCCATCGATCCATCCACAGACGCGCAGGTCCGCGTAGCCATCTCTTTCTCAGTCTCCACCCCCGTCTTTGATATCATGCTCCGTTGCCCACGCATCGCCCTCCTCTTGATCATCATGACCGTTTACAGGCCCTGCCCTCCTCCGAGTTTCCTCCTATATGACTCATCAGATCTCGAACCTCGAGGAGTTCGGTTCTTGTCTCGTCGTTGCGTTGCTGCCGTACCTATCTTACTGCACGGAGCGCACAGAGCACAGCTTGCTGCGACGATCCAACCCGCCGATCGTCGTGATCTCCGTTATCTTCCTCGGCTGCGCCCGTCGCCTTCGAAGCTCGCCCGGCGTCTTCGGCCATCTACCACGCACACACTCTCCCTTGCTCCTCCCTTTCAGAAGGCTCAGTGGCGGTGGGTCTTCGCGCAGACCCTACGCCGGTACGTATGCCCCGAATCCATTCCCAGGGCCCACGTCCCCTGCATCTGCGCAGATGTCGGGCGACGACGTGCTCCGTGACAGACGCGGGACTCTGAGTCACTGCTGACCAGCACTTGCTGGACGATCGTGCGAAACGGAGAGCCGCTGCGCGCCGCGGAAGCCTCTGGAAGCCCGAGCCAGCGCGCCGCCGGCGTAGGCACTGCGCTGCGCCACCATGCAGAAGCCGCACCAACGTTCGTTCGAGGCCTCGAGCTCCATTCTTCTGCTCTCTTCTCTCCGTGCGGCGTCCGAGCCGCACCTTCCAATCCCCCGAACCACACACCAGTAAGTTCCTCGGAGTAACTGTGCACATGCATCTCCAAGACGACTCACATTTTTTTCAGAGGTCCTCGCAGTCTGAGCACGATATGAGTATCGCGGCGCGACTTCCATAACAGCGAAGCAAGATGCGATGCAATGGCGCGGCGAATTGTCGGATCATCCTCTTCACACCAGGATAGACCGGGATCGGCCAGGATGTGATCTCATCGACAATGCTCGCGCGGGCGTTCCTAGGCGGACGCAACGGGTGTGCCTTCGTCTCGGAATCGGACCGGCGTTCATTTCCACTGCACCGCCGGCCTTCTGCTCCCGCATATACGGTGAGTGCTGCACTTGAGCTCGGTGTGCCGGCTCGGCGGAAAGATAGAGGTGTCGCGAGGGCTTTCTGCGGCTGTCGGCATCCATGCACGCCCTGGAATCGGCCACTACGATCTGATTCTTTCCTTGACCCGGCGGCGCGCACAGTGACGTGCTCGCTCTTATCACTGCTATACAAAATATGCAACGCGATTGTTATTGCGCCTTGGCCTCGATTTGCAGGCTCGGAAATCGAAGAGATGGATGGCACGCTTCTGGAGAGCTTCCAACGGATGAGGAGCGGGCATAGTCTTACCGGCCACGCTGCTTTATACCGCAGAAGCGGAAGGGATGGACAAGGATTTCCCAGCGTTCACCCTCGGCCTGATCTCGGTATGCAGGCTCGCGGATCGAAGACTCGCTCAACAGACCTAATAGAAGCCCGCAGACCAGCCTAGCTCTGCGCAGGTATCAGGACCACGCCGCCGGCCCAGGACAGACAAGGACAAGGACTGGCATACCCGTAACTCAGCGACACTGCTGCCGCAGTCTCGCCCAGCGCGGTGCCTGCAGCGCCGGACGCCCACCACTCTCCACCACTTATCGTTAATTATGACGCGCGGACTCGCCGGCCATCTAGCATATCTCCAGGGACTTAGCGATCAGGCCTGCTCCCATACCAATCGCCTCGACCACGTTTGATTCCGCCTGAAACGCCGGAAACCTGCGGTGGTGAGGACAAGCGAGGACACCACGATCGGGGGAGGGCGTTCCATCGGAATGGTACTTGCACGATTGCGCGTAGGTTCTTGGCTGCCCTGCCCGTCGGCTTTCGCAGCGTGCGTGTCCGCGCGCACCGTTTGGGGCGTTGTGCTGCAACTTAGACACATAACCCTCCTATCCTGGTCGCCAGAGCGGTATTAGGGGCGCGCAGCGCACGCCTATTTGTTTTTGCGTTATCGTCTCCGCTGTGCGCCCGATACGCGGAGGGGATCGATCGCTGGGAACAGCCCTGTGAACCGTCGCTGAGTTTCCTATCAAGTTCCTAGCGTGCTGTATCCGGAACGCTGGAGTTCACCGTTCTTTTTCCGCGCAGGCAGCTATATGTTGTATGTTACGCGTCGGCGACGGGGGGTCTACTACTCTCTGCTCTCATAGATATTCATAAATCAATGCATGGGATTTTTTTCCGGTCAAGCTATATGACCATAAAACATCAAAAGATGATGGTTTCGCCTCGCAAAGGCTGCCTTGTCGGTATGAGCTGGGCTGACGTCGCGACAAGGTCGCGACGTCAAAGTTTACCTGACTGACTTTAACGGCGCGTCGCTCACGTGATGTATCATTTAGGACACGTGCCATGCGCGTCTAAGTTACCTTCCAACTCCCAGAGCTCGTTCGTCGCTCGAGGTCGATTAATTCTTTCTTCTACATGGTGCCTTGTGGTCTTCTGAGTTACGATATCGTGCGGAATGGTACGAATGTGGATCCTTTTTCCTTTCCTGTGTGATTGGATGCTGCAATGTACGACGGCCTGCGGCGCAAGTGCACGCGCTTCTGTCTTCTTCACAAGCACAC
>MU277193.1:54602-166997 GCA_022160305.1 Artomyces pyxidatus
CTTATTAAGTTACAGCGTGAATAATTATCGAATTACTTGTTAATTACTAATAGTTAATAACTGTTACTAACAACCTGTGAAAAACGGATCTGGGTGGTCCGAGTTATTAACTCGGTGAGAAAGTCCCAGCGAATTTTACCCCGAGCCCTAAAGCACACCAAGTCATCGCCTTTCGATCAAGCTCAAGCTCAGGCTCAGGCTCACTCGCATGTGTGTCTTTGTGCCTGTATACTCTCTCACATGTCGCTCAAGAAGTTCAGGGTGCGGTAGCGGAGCCTCTGCAAGTTTTGCATGTGAACCATCGTCCTATGCGGCTCGGCCGGGCGAGCATAGGCACGATTCTGGCTACTGTCCGAACCGGACTCTTACAACCTGCTGGTTACACCATAAACGCTTCATAGATGTTGCGGGAGATCGTCTTTCGCCAACCGGGTGACGCACCCAAAAAAACATCATTCCCTCCTCGGGGCGCCTGGTCTCACGCTCGCGCCGATGAAAACATGAACGGATATTATCACGAGCAAATGAAATTCGTGCAGAGTAAAGACAGTAGGAGGGTAGAAGATTATGCCTTGTACAAGGTATCCAAAAACGCAGACGCCAGCACGCCCACCATCTGGGGTCCGATGGCGCTGGAATTACCGAGACCTACAAACGGGCAAGCCGGAACACGGGTCAGCTCAGCGCATGAAACATGATCACAGGACTGGGCACACACCGTAGAGAGAAACCATAGTCCCTTTCCCAGCAGCGCTCCCTATCGACTCCACCACAGCATCCTTCAAATCATGGATGAACAAATCCACGACGGACACCGTCAGTCTCTGTAGGCTTAATGAGTTTCATCTTACAGATCAAAATCTGTGACGCCTACCGTGCAGGCAATGTGCACCGCCGCCGGATTCTGGAGGGCATTGAGATGCCAGCCTTTCTTGGACATCTTGTCTCCCACTTCCAAGACGCTGATGTCTGGCCTGCGAGATCCGAACGCCACGACGGACGCGGGCGGCTTGCCGAGGATATATAATTCGGGGATCTCTGCCTTGATTCTCCGTTCAATGGTCTTCGCAGCGCCAACGATATCACGGCAAGACGCAATATAGCCTCTGCAGAGCACGAAATTAGTTTTTGGAGACAGATGATCATGAGCTACGTACTCTTCGCCCATGTATTGCATGGCAGCCCACGCGCCAGCAATCAGAGAACCTGGACTAGTTGAAGGAAGGCGTCAGGTGGCGCCTCTGAAGCACATGCTCGACTAACCGTGATCCTGAGAGCCCGGGACTGGCGTACACGCCACCTGTAGTGACCGAGGAATTGAGCAGATGATCAAAGGAGGGTAGAGACATCGGTGGAGACAAACCTGCCCAATGCGGGTTCACGTAGTACTGGTATTGTCGTAACTCGGCCGAGCGGTACATTACGACAGAAGAACCCTGTCGAAGTATTCAATGACGGGAAGACAGCAAGAAGTAGGGTACCCGGACACGTACCTTGGGAGCAAACCCGTACTGTGCGCGACGTTAGCCTTACGCTAGCGCTTACCTCGAGTTAGGACAGGTAATGCGTTACCTTGTGGGTGTCGCAACTGATGCTAGTGACTCCGTCAACCCTAAAATCGAACGGCTCTACAGGATACCCGGCCTTCTCCAGGAAAGGCATGATGAAGCTTCCGAGGCAGCAATCGACGTGCATTCCAATCTTGTACTTCTTTGCTAGCTGACCTAGACTTACAATATCGTCTTGGCAGCCGTCAGGGAAGTTAATTGCGGAGCCTGCAAGCTAAGAGGGGTACCAAAGTCTGAGCTAGAACACACGGAGAAAAGTATTCTAGAAACCAACCATGATGGTGTTTCCGTTGCTGGAAGGAAGGGGGGCGTCAATCTCACTTCAAAACAAAGAAGGAACGAAGAACACCTACATTGCTTGTCGTACCCATTTGACGTTGACTTGTCGCGTCTCAGGATCGACTGGTATGGAATGCAGCTTGATGCCCAGATATGCAGCCGCCTTGTCGAAGGCGGCGTGTGCAGACGCAGGCACAACCCTATGCAAGTTCTATCAAAAGGGAGAAAACATTGAATCGACAAGACCCACATTTCAGGTTCAGTGATGCCCTTAACAGCGAGAGCCCAGTCTCTGTGGGTCTTGACGGCCATGATAATCGATTCTGTGCCACCAGACGTTGTCACGCCCGCACCGGTCGGATTGTTATACATCCGCAGACACATGGCGACAATTTCGGCTTCCATTTTACGAACGGCGGGAAAGACGTCCGGGTGAAGGGGATTGGATACACAATACCTTTGGAACGCAGCGACGAGAACCTGCTCCATGTCGTCACCTCCATCTGACACGGTCAAAGAAATGATGGTTTCGGCGCTAATTTCCAAAGCAGGTAGGAGGTGCACGTACGATAGACCGCACCGGACAGCTTCCCATCTTTGTAATTCGTATGTGACGGGCCTTCACTATCCATCTTTCCCATTTCCGAAAGGATCCAATCCAATGGTTGACTCTGGGCAGGGAGAGCCAGGTGTTGGACGACTTCCGGACCACGGGGCACAAGCCCACTCTCTATACCTGCTATGGCTGCGCCAATCTCTGTCTCCACCTTGTCACGCATGGAAGGAAGGCGGATGACGACCTGCAAGACTCTCTGCAAACGCGCAGATGGTTAGCCAGCGCACGACGAAATCTCGCAACACGCACCTGTGCTGCCCATGAATACATCTCCGCAAAGGACTGTCTAATTCCTCTGGCACGGAGGTGATACCATACTTTGCGCGAGTACTTCAGAACGATGTAGATGACGAGGAGGTCTTTAGCTGTTTCCGTCGTCAGGCTAGTCCGGAACGCTTCGACGACGTTGACGATATGGGGCATCGACATGGTTGACATGATAGTCATGCGTGGTGCCCAAGGGCAACGAACGTTCTGAAAAGTACTTAGACTCTTGGGGGGCTGCGGAAACCTGAGGTGAGGTGCTGCGCGAGCACCGGCGTTGACCTTGCCATGCGTATGCAAATGTCTCGGCCCCCACCGGCCCGGGCACCATAAGCGGATTCCACTGCCAGTGTCTCTAACAGATTTATCCCCAAAGACGCGTTGCTGAAGATCAAGAAGAGAAAATAGGGAGGACTGATCACCCTTTCACCTTCACACGTTGTCGGCAGAGCAGAAGAAGCCCCTGCAGCGGAGCTTTGGGAGCTTTTGCGGCGAACGCGCAAGGGTCACATGATGCAGACAGACATATCTCGTGACCGAAATCGAGAGGAACGTCGTTCTAACTTCTGCGTTCACAATCATTTGAATCAATCGGTATATCGTATATCCTCGACTCTGTACTCTCAGTGGCCCGGAAAGCACGCGTTTCTGTTCGTATAAGTCACTGTCCCAAATTGAACCGCTGCCTCGATCGTCATGCGGATGGTATGTCTTCATAGCCTACTTCTTTCTCGTTTCTTAACACTTAGTGCCATCGTACACAGTTAGCGCAAGAAGAGGAGAACGACGATGCTAACGAGGTGACCTGGGGTACGTCGGTGGTTTGTTGCTGTGAATCTCCGTCTGAAAATAGTTGTGATGGGTGCTCAGAGGATCAGCAGCGCATAAACACATTCTCCAAGCTGAACACGCGGATACGGAACATCGAAGAGAGGGTCGACGAGTTGAAGGTCAGTGAATGTCCCTAGCAATGCTGCCTACCCTCAATTGACACATTGTCGGCACCTACAGCAAGAGAAGGAGGCTCTCGACGATCTCTCCATGGAGCTCGAGTTGGCCGACGAAGACGAACCCGTCCTGTGCGTCGTGTGCCTCCCTCACGTCCCCACTGCTCTGCAACTAAATATTTCTTGTAGTTACAGAGTTGGAGAGGCTTTTCTTCACATGCCGCATACCCGTGCCATGAAGCGACTCAAAAAGGATCTCGCACAAGTCGACCAGGAGATGTCGAAGCTTGCCGAACGGGCAGGGGACTGCGAACGGGAGATGAAGTCTCTCAAGGTTGCGTTGTATGCAAAGTTTGGCAGCGCTATAAATTTAGACGAATGATTGAGTGCCTTTGCTTCTGTGGTCTCGACACGACTGGAGGCGTCAATTGACCATTCTGATTACGATCTTCCCTAGAGAATTTCTGGGACCACCACTGTGGTAGTGTCCGCGGAATGCATGGAGATCAACAACAGTACTGCTCGGGCTTTCTTACCCACGGTCCCTCTGTCCTGCATGGCGATGGGCGATGACCGGCGACACTAGTCTAACTTCAGAATTTACTTTCTTCGATATGGGGCCCGCCATATTGTCCAGAACACTAGCCGGTGTCTTCTCTTTTTATCCAGTTCGAGAACCCAAGAGACAACCCGTCATGCGCCTTGCGGCACGTCGTGGATGCCGTTGTCCGGATGGCATGCGCCCGCAAGGTGGAGTCCTGTGACGTCGGTTCCCGATAATGGGTCCATCTAGATGTGTATTCACTCCTATTGGCCGCATGGTTGAAGAGCACATTTCAATCAATGAGTAGCTCTGATTGGATTGCAATTTTGATACTCTGCGCTGCCCCAGCACCGACATTCGCGTCATAACGCGTCACCGAACCAGTACGCTCGTTTTCGACGGTCAGTGTCACCCCCACTGCGTATGTCCCATAACCCACCGCTTCTCCGGAGCCTAGGTTGGCCTTACATCTTCGAGGTGTTGCCTTCTCGCACTCAATTCTCGGTTCTTGAAACACACCACAACAGACGCGGCCCAGCTATCCTCGGTTATGCGACCTGCCAAACCCTACCCAATCCCGACGTCTTCTGAAGGTTCTTTCAGGCCTATCTGAGAAGAATCCAGCTCTGTACTCAGGGCAGACGTGCGCTCATCGCGGAGGGTCCCGGTCCCGAAGCATAACAAATGATGTTAACGGTGGCCGGGTACCAACTATGGTCCTATAACGCCGTCTCATTCTCGGTGACCTCGGAGCACGCATTGCCCATGCTCCGTGAGCGGTACCGGCAAATGCACAGAGCGAATGGATATTTTGCAAATTCCATGCTGTCCAATATGCAACAGTGATTTTACGCGGCCTGTTGCAGCTTGTTGCGACGTCGCCACGGTGTCCTCGGAGACAGCGTGGTGACCAATGAAGGAAGCGGCTGGTAGGGAGCGATCGGTGGCCGGCTCTCTCGGACACGGCACGTATGTCGCGCATATTCTGCGGCTCTAAGGTTTGCCCCGCGTAGCCCAGTCAGCACTTGAACCGTCTGTGATCAACTGAAAACCATTACACGCCCGCGGAGCGCCAGGCTCTCCTCAACACCCGTACACTGTTTCGTTCGTGAGAGTTGAGGTGCCAGGACTGGGACCAAGGGGGAAGGAAACGCGACCAGTCGTGGCTACATTCGACTAATGCGACGACCTCTCGAGACGAAGTCCAGACGCGGCGACAGTCTCAGCTAGTTCACAACTTCGAATGACACTGGTCACCAAGCGCAGCGCAGACGACCACGCACTGGATTGGTGTACGGTTGAACTGTCCACCCGCCTTGCCGAGATTCTAGCACTTCGCATGTTCATCATCAAATTCCTGGTTGTTTCATCGCTCTGCTTTGAGCATCGAAGCCTTAGCCAGGACGAGTTCCAGGGGTTCAGAAAGGGTCATCACCCCGGCGGAGGGTCGCATGTATTCAGGCTACCGATCGTCGGACACGTGAAAAGGCTACCTGGGGACGAAGGCTGGTCCGTTAGCCATCAAACAGCGAGAATATCTGGTTGTGAAAAAGGACCACGTCCTATGACAGAAAAGGCGGCTGCACGGTATGCCGGTCAAGATAGCGCGGGTGATGAGTAATGAAACAGCGTGAAAGTGTTTAGTCCTTCTTTCTATCCCTGGCAATCGTACCCGTCAACACACTCGGCAACTTCATATCACCCATCGTCACCAGCAGACTGATTGAGCCCGCGACCATGATGATCAAACCGATCGTAGTCCCCGCCAACAGTACGAAGTCCCTACGAAGCCGAGTCATTAAAGGTGACTAAATATTGCAATGGACTGATAAACCTACCCGCTCACGTCCTTCCGCTCACATTGAGTGCCGGCCCAGTGATTCGTCCTGCCCTTGGAGTCTTTGGTCGCAGAGCAGGAACATACGAAGCAAGTCCTCCCGGCTTTCGACCCGGCTACACACTCACCACGTCCCGAGCAAGCGCTCGTCGAATTGGAGCACACCTCTGCCGACGTAAAGCACAAGATATCTGACCCAATGGGCTGAGGTGGGATATTGGGGGGAAGTGGCGACTGTTGGGGTGATCGCTTCGCAAGGCCGTTGGCTGAATATGTGAGGATTACCAGGTTGAGACGGTCGCTGTGAAGTGCGCCGTACAACGAGGCGCGGAGCGACTCTGCTGCGAGTTCGTACTGCGCGCTCGTGCGTCCGAAGGCTTTCGCGATCTCGGAAAGCCCGTGCAACTCGAACGCGCCGAAGCTATCCCAGGATGCATCTGCGTCAGACTCGATAAAGTTGACGAGAGCAGAAAGCTCGGAGAGGAAAAGGTCGGTGGCAGAGGATGGGACAGAGAAGAGGTTGAGGAGACGGGGGGAAGGTAGGTCATTGTGGGTGGGTTGGGAGAAGACGTGGCTGAAGACGTGAGGGGCACGATCGAGGTACATGGATATGGACTTGGAGAAGGAGGAAACGGGAGACGAGGATGCAAGCGAGAAGGATGGCTTCAGCGCGTCGGGAATCACAGCTGCAATGGACATGGTGAATCACGACGACCACACGAGACACGCATTTTCGGCGCACCTTTCGCGTCCGCCTCGTCAATGCTAAGTAGCAGACTGCTTCGCGCGCCTTGACCGACGAATGACCCGTCGAAGGCACCTATTACAGATTGGCCATTCTCCGGGAGCGGTTCGAACTGCTCCAGTTGAAGGTGACGCGCAATGACGGAACTTGCGTCGGAGGTCGACAAATGAGAGGGAACGGAAACTTGAGGATTGAGATAGACCTCAGCTGCGCGAGCAACGCCAGCGAAGACGAGGCATACAGAGAGTCCCCGCATTATCGTGGTTGGGACGAGGGCGGTGTTTGCGCGTGTTGTCCCCGCCGCACCGCGCCTGATGTACGTGGGCTGCGCACGTCGCTGCCGCTCCAACCTCCTCGACCTAACGCGACTACAGCATCGACACTGGCGCAGCTTTGCTGCCTCAGTCCATCATCTCGTACTGTAACACCTGTCGAGCTGGCAGTAGAAGGGAGGTAAGTCCCTGTTCGTGACGTCACATCTCAGCGGTATACTTGAACCAGGGCCCAACCGTTCGTGCCGGCGGCGGACAATATTCTTTTCTTCGAAATACTTCGTGGCCTGACGATATTCACACCCCGGGATCTAATGATGCTAATCTACACATTACAACCTGACAGATTACCTCACATCATGGGGCAGTCTTCCGAAGACGAAGTACGTGCAGCCATCCCCTGGTGTCCGACAATTCAGTGTCTAGATATCCTGCCCATGGTTTGACGTCTATAATACCACAACGGCATAGACTTGAGCCTGTACATTGCGTCATATGCGATCTGCTGTGTACGTCTCCGGACGCTTTGCACTTGCACAGACCCTGTTTCTCGTTGGCGGGACCTCTCCCCCCGGCCCTTCGACTACTGCCCTGACCTCCGCTCACTTTTACGTCCACTGCATTCGCATAACCGCACAGCAGGCCGGCTTCTTTGGAGTCCTTCACAATATCTTGTACCCACATAGAGCCGTTCCTGCTGCTTACTGACCCACCTTGCTGCGGCCTGTATATGATGCGTTCGAATTACATGACAAATGATACGCAATACGAAGGATCAGGAACGTCTACCTCGTACTCTGTACGCGATGCCGATGCAAGGTGGCCCAACTCCTCGTGCTTTCCGGCGGGCAACCGACCGTGGCTATCTACTTATCCTTCCGGCTCATATCAGTGGTTCTGCTTTGTTATGAGATATAATGATGGGTCCCGAAATGTCCAGCTTGTGTATATGTCGGTGTTTTTATGTTGATCCTTTATCCTTCTCCGGGATGGGACTTTCCGCGTGAATTGTGGATCCAGGACCTTGGTCGGAACTGTGGTACGGCGCATTGGAATGTTTCGGCGACTTCCAGAAGCTCTGGCACCAGGAATACTGTCGATCGGATAGGCGGACTGCGTGACGGCCAGCGGATGGCAATGAAGGTGGACAGTCATTAAGACCGGTCTTAGGCCCATCATGTTCGCTGGGCACAGTACAGAGACAAAAAGCGGGTACAAGACCAACCTGAGTGGCGAGAAACATACTTGTGAAGAACTCTACACACACAGCGGGCACGGAAAGCACACCACGATCAGAAATGGCCATGAGAAACCAGAGGGAGTGGCTTGTGACTATTATTCAAGTTGCGGGGATAAAACGATAACGGCCGCGAACAATTGATGGAGGGACGTAAAAGTGTAGCATACAGGAATTAAAGCGGATGAAGATAGAGATCTGAAAGGGGTATTATGTTTCAACCTACGGCGTCCAACTCCTCAACGTTTCAACCGTGGCGGCCAAGGCCACGAGCACTCTTGCTGACGCTCTTCGCCTCGTCTTGCTTCATCTTAGCCCTCCTCGCCCTAACAAGGTCATGAACTCGATGCACCTGAATGTGAAAAACGAACGACATACTCTTCCATGGCCTCTCGCTCGAGATATCTGACATGGTCTCGGGCCTCTCGGACGGCCATTCGAGCGTTGATAAGGGCCTGATCGGCGTCCCGCTCAGCGGCCTCCGCATCGGCAACCTTGCCGCGAGCGTTGATAATGGTAGGGTCGTGTCCGATGTTGTTAGAGTAATCGTCGGACGAAGACGAGCGACGGCGACCGAACCATCCGCCGCGCGAGCTCCGAGTATCGCTATACTGCCCCCCGTTGCCGTAGGCGCTCGCAGACGGCGAGTGGCGCGAGGAAGAAAGGGTGGCAGAACGGCCAACACCGTTGCCTGCGGGTTCCGGACGATCGGCGGATCGAGAGCGACGGGAGAAGATGTTGCGGCTCTGATGGGGAGGGGTCGTAGGGCGCACGGGCTCTTCCACCGGTGCAGCGTCGTTGTGACGAGACGAGCTAAAGAAAGGCATTGCGGGTGAAGCTGAAAGCATAGTCAGAGGTTAGCCGCGCTAGAAGACGATTGCCAAGACGGACCTGTAGGATATATGAAGTGGTAGGAGAGAATGGGGAGAAGCACCTACGACGCTGAGTATTTATGCCTATCGAAGAATTGGCATGTCCTGTCGACGTCAGTGGAGAAGGTGAGCGCCCCTCGAGTGAGCTCACTGATTTCCTAGTAGACTTGGAGTCGCTGAAAGGTCCCACCACCACGCACCTCAGGAACACGCCTAACAGAGACCCCTCCGCAGATAAGTGGGGTAAGCACAGCTGCTGCCCGCGTCATGGGCACC
The DNA here is from genome assembly GCA_022160305.1 of Artomyces pyxidatus. NCBI lineage: Eukaryota > Fungi > Basidiomycota > Agaricomycetes > Russulales > Auriscalpiaceae > Artomyces > Artomyces pyxidatus. Next base: position 64,060 of record MU277193.1, read on the forward strand.
AAATGTAAACGTCACGTAACTGCAATATTCGTTCCTATGGGATTCAGAGACTTGCAAAGTGAAGCCTAATTGTAACAGCTGGCTGAAGTTGCTGAACACTTGTCCTCCGAGCCGCCTCTGAGGCTGTCTCCGCCAGCTTGGTCCGTGCGTGGGAAGCGGAATGACAATGGGCGGAGTTTGAATGTGCCGCCTGTCCTGAGAATGCATCATCTATAAAAGCACTCTTTCTTCCCCTCCACCACCACGACGTCGCCGCCGTCGCGCTCGTCGTCCACAACGTCACCGTGCCGCCTCAATTATGTCCAATAAAATAGTGGTGAGCCGGTTACCGCGATCCTACTTTCCAGTAGTACAAACGGTGACGTGCTGCCTGCTTCGATGAGCCTGCCATCTACCGCAATGTCATAGACGATGTAATCTCCTCAATAAAGGGCGATTTCGATGAGTACGGTGTCAGCGAGGACGTCCTGGCGGAGCTGCAGCGCGTAGGTCGTCTTCCCCGTTGATTCCCAGGCTTGCTCATCAATTTCTCGCGTGCCACCTGCGTGTATCAGAAATGGGAGACCAAAGTCGTCGCATCGCATGTTGCAGAGTTCGAGGCCCCTACTCCGCCGCCCCCTCCCCAATACCCACCCCATGCCATGCACCCCATGGCGCAACACCCTCACTATCCACCTACACATAATCAAAATCCATACGCACCGGCTCCGGGTCAACCCCACATGGTGAAGACGGAGCCTATTGACAGCCGCTACATCCTCCAGGGGCATCATCCTATGGCGTACACTGTACCGCATCTTCCCGGACCACAGCTCCCGGTACTTCGTCAACCACCTCAACCGGTAGCGTACCAGCCACCGGGTCCTGGTCGACCAGCTGCGGGGCAGAACGGAGCAGCACAACCTACCGCGTCCTCCTCGAGCACATCGACGCAGCAAAGGATTCCGCAGGTTGATGGGCCGTCTTCCTCTGGGTCTGATTCGTCTTCTCCCCCTCCTCAGCAGTATGCGCCACATTCGTCGCATCCCTCGCTGCCGCAGCCATCGCAGACCTCGACCACGAGGACCGATGACGAGGCGATCAACAGTGACCTGGATGACTCTGACTCCGAAGGCGAAGAAGACGTCGAGGAAGGCGGGCCTGGAGAGAGTGACATTGTCTTCTGCACGTATGACAAGGTCGGCGGCTTTACAGATCGCCAAAGCAACTGCTGACGATCGCTTGCGGGATCTAGGTAGCAAGGGTCAAGAACAAGTGGAAGTGCATTCTCAAGGACGGCATGATTCATGTCAACGGCAAAGATTATCTATTCGCTAAGTGTACTGGGTACGTGTTCTCGGCGCGGCCCTTCCTTTCCCTGTAGAAGTCTCACCTCACCTGACTCATACAGGGAATTCGAGTGGTAACGGCGTGAGCTGCTGCCTCGTTTCTTCTTTGGACTTGCAGCTTGTTTTCAACCTCGTGGCTTTCATCTTGGTCTAAAGTACCGCCATATACATCGACCTACTCACCATCTCGCAAGACTCATTGTACAAAGTCGCTTCGCAGTAATATATATATAGCTTCTTCCCGTCTGCCCTTGTCAGGATAGAGCCAGGAGTCAGGTTCCGTTTCGCCAGGAGGTTCCTCGGTCGTATCGTGTGGATATCCCGATGAGAAGCTCGGCAGGTACGCTTTTGCGAGAACACTCGTGCAGGCTCGCGCGCCGTGGCCCGTCATGAACGGCCCCGATGAATGCATGGCAATTCCCGATGAGCGGGTGTAATGTTGACGTGACTGGGGGTACAGATGGGGTATCAGACGGGATGCTCGGCACGCCGACGAATGCCGTACCCGAACGCCGTCAAAAGATGGATGAAAGATGCACTCGACCGCAGTCTAGTCCGAGGATAAGCCCTGATGATAGACAGGAAATATGCGTAGTAGGCAGATGTGTACGCCCCGGGGTGTAGAAGGCAGATACTTTTACAGTGTTCCGTAAGAAGGTCATAAGCAAGAGCTCGAAGCATGGAAACGTAGTACACATGTACAGGAGAATTGACTGACCGTCCAGCCCGAATGAAATAATACTTATACATGATCTGGAAGGAACACACTGCGACCGATCGGTCATCACATGCACGTCTCAAACCCGCCGTGAACTCAGGCTCTGCAATGCGCGATCGTCGACCGGATCGCGCCTGTACGGGTGATGGCGGCGCAGCGCATGCAGCGGTGCGAGCCCTACGCCAGCACCGGTCGCATCCTCGTTGCGACCGTCCGTCGCCTCGATCTCGAATCGTTGCTCTGCGTTCGTGGCCGCGAACATGCGCGGTAAAATTGTTGTGCCTGCGGCCGCCGTCGCCGGGGTCTGGATCGGTACGAACGGGTCAGGCGAATGCGAGCCCGCAGACGACGACTGTGAATGCGAAGAGAACTGTGACGTTGCGTGCGAATCCGCTGGGGATACGGACCGGCGCGTCCTTGTCGGGGACCAGCTACTCGCGTGCTGGTGCCCGTACGTGTAGTCCCAGCCCGTCAGTTGCGTGGAATATAGGGAGCTGTAGTCATACGAGGATCGTGGAATGTGGTCTTCTGAGGAACCGACGGATGTGGATGATGGAGGTATCGTGGCCCAATGGTATAGTGCGGGCGGTGGGGTGCGAAGGCGGGTGTCATCTCGCGGATTTGGGTAAGCACTGTCCTCCATGCGGTGTGGTGGCGCGAATGCTAGCGAAGGAGGGGGGTGTGGCTCGTCTGGTGTTGGGCGGCTTGCGGGGAAGGGGTCAGACGCAGAATATGCAGGCGCCGGGGGACGAGGGTACGCTTGTTGGGGAGGGGACGGTCCAGCGGGAGTATAGGAAGTGTACGGGAGATACTCGGACTGCTGTTGGGCTGGCGCGCCGAGTACGTGTGGAGGGGGGAATTGGGCGTACACGCGACCTGCGACCGGCTGCGGGTGGGAGACGCCCGGGGGATGCGATAGCGCGGGAGGTACAGGCGCGGGCTCGGGTGCAGTGGAAGCCGCTGTTGTATTGCGACGTGATTTGACGGTACGGGAGCTGCGAAAGAGCCCCTCGGGTACTTGAAGCCCAGCGAGCTCGGGAATGTCGTCTACAGTGCCGAGCTGGTCGACGGTCGCCTGGGTAAAGTAGGCCGCTAAGGACTGCTTCAGCACCTGGAAATGGGGAGAGATGGGCTGGAACGCACTAAGATGCCATTTGCGCTTATGGGGGGAATTGTCCTGTAAATAAACGGAATAGGTCTGTTTGACGAGGGGATCCCAGTCGCGGGGACACTCTGTGCTGCTGCTATATGCGGGTGAGATGGGCAGAGGGGGGAGAGTGGGGGTCGTGCGCACCTGGACGCCTCGCCGTTCCTCGACTTTGGGGGCTCCCACTTCTCGTAATAGAAGAGAAACTCCTGGGTATATGCGCGAGAAAATGAGAAGGGGAGTGTGGGGAAACGAATGGACGCTGCGCACCTCCCTGACACGCGAGGCAGACCAGTGCTTTCCCTCTGTGAAACGCTCGATTCCGAGGCCGGTGATTGCATGGGGGCCTCTGTCCTCCCAGGCGTAGCAGCAACCCGAGACGAGGGCCTCGCGCTCCTTTGCGTCGAGGCGGCGGGTGATCATGGGGAGGATGCCGAGGTAGACGGCGTAGAAGATGCGGTGGACGTCGTGAGTGCTGCGGATGCGGACGTTTGTGCAGGAGGGGGACTGCATTGTGGGAGGGGAGATGATGGTGAGTAAGAGGAGGGCGTTGAATATATAAGAGGAATTTGTTGGCAAGCCGGTCGGAAGAAGCTTATCTCGTAATCTGGGTGCCATCTAAGTCCTTATTCCCAATTTCCCGGCTCGCCCACGCCCAGCGAACAGGAGCCGATCATCGTTATGAATCTCGATTGGCCCACACTCTATCACTTTAATGTGTCTAATATCCAATTCCTGCAGCCCTAGCTGGCCCTACCAGACAACCCTTGCAGACACCCACTCTCTCGCCCACATGAAACTCACCCCATCTCGCCTAGCACAGACCCATTCAATGCTCCTCCCCCGCTTCGCGCACCCCCGTTTCGCTCGCCCTTCGACGGCAGAACGACCCCCATTACTTGATCGCCACGCGTCCGCACGCGAGGCAGCCAGATCCACCGCGATGGGCTCCCAGTTCTCGTGGTGTCCCCTCGAAAGTTCGAACTTTCTCCCCAGCAGCGGTGTCGGCTTCTCCTCACACGGCCCGCCTGTCGCACAAACCACGCGCCAGACGTCGAGGCCCACAGAGTCCGACGCTCAGACGCCCGCTCGTCTCGAACGCTCTGCCATGACGCGCTCGGATCTCCCGCGCCGGGTCGTGGGATGCCCTAACCCTATCCCGGTGTTACTGCGTCATAGCTTCCCCGATCCCAAAAGGGGACCCGGCTCACCAACGGCTCACCCAGCTCTGCGCCCCTTGCGACGCACCGACGGGCCTGCCGACGCCGACGAGGACGACGGTACCAGCCATATTGCTGAAATTATGATCCAAAGTCATTCGCGACCATGACCCCGCCCGACCCGTCGTCCATGCGGGGAGACAACCTTTTTAGCGTTCTGGTCCGCCCCGCACTCGTCAGCTGGCGCACCCCGCCTGCGGGGTTATCCGATTGCAACACCCGGCCGCGTGACAACGTCCCTCTCGCCAGTCCCGCACGGTGCTCGCACTCATCTGGGAATAGTCCTGCGTGTGTCTCGATCCAGCTCGTCGCGCTCTACCCCCACCCGTCTGCCAGCTTCTCCGGCCATCGATGGGCTGCGATAGACGCGAACCACATGCATCCGGGTGTGAACGCTCTCTCTCGACGTCAGCCTAGTCTACTTGTGGCCTCGTCCAATGTCAAATTCTCAACGCAGCTCAGCGGCATTCACTACTCCATTTGCACCCACCGACTCCACCCACACGACCACCCTCAATCAGTCAGCTACGGGTCTGCTGCTTCGCGGCATCATGACACTCGCCCATGCCGAGAGTCGAGACCCTCGTCGTCAAACTCTCCTTCGTGACAGCAGATCTCTTCATGCAGCTGCCCGGACCCACCCCTTTGCGGGGACCAGTAGAAACACATCGAGCAAGATCAAAGCTCGAGCAATTAGCTATGGATGTCCACGGGACACGGCACGGAAAACGGAAAATGGACGGAATGCACGCGGCACTATTTCTAGAAAGTGAAAATACAACAAGTAGCTTCTTGGCGAGTGATTGCGGCGCAGAGACAGAACCTTGACCAGGGCAAATAAGTAGGAATCATGACAGCACCAGAGAAATATGTAGACAGATCGGGGGGATGTACACGCATGCATGGTCCATGGAGCGTAGCGTCGGCAATTACAGTTACAGCCGGGAGAGTGTCGTCAGGCCCAGGGCTGACACAGGCGTCAGAACTGGGACGGACGACCAGTGAGGAGAACCCGAAACAAGGCACGGGCGCATCAAGAGTCGAAGTGATACTGTTCGAGCATATGGGGGTATGTCACGGACTTGGCGCGGTGTGCCTCCAGCAGGGGTGGTGAGAGAGTCAAACGGCTGGCCGGCATCACGACACTGTGAATGAGCGCAGCGCGCGGTCATCGATCGGGTGGCGTCTGGGAATGTGTGTCGTCTCGAGGAACGCGAGCGGCGCCAGGATCTGCGCACCCTCAGGTGTGTGGCCGAAGCGGCTCTGGTTGGCCACACTCCCCACGGGCCACGTCTGCAAACGCGGCCACACGGGCGGGTCCAGCGGCGAGGGAGGGCGCGGCACCGCCATCGGGTACGGGGTGTACGTCGGTGAATAGGAACCCTGCGACGAGGACGGTGATTGGCCAATGTTCTGGTCTTGGGGCGACTCGCGAGAGCCCTTCTTGGGGCCCCGCGCGCTACGGAAGCGCCCCGGGGGGACACGCAAACGGGCGAGGTCGGGGTAGTCGTCGATGGTATACAGGCTGTCGATGGTCTCCTGTGTGAAGTAGGCAACTGGACGTGGACGTTAGGTAAGCACGGGTTTAAGGCGCTCGCGAAGATGGTGCAACGTACTGAGATGCCACTTCCGACGGCCCCGCCCGGTGTCCACGAAGACCGAGTAAGTCTGCTTTACGAGACGTTCTCGGGGGCGTCCGTAGAACGACCCTGGAGGGATGTGCATGCTATATCTGGTAGCGGGAATGGTGCGACACTGGTCAACGGGGAGACAGGGAGGACGAAACACGGAAAGTACTGACGGGTGTACGATCACGTCCAGCTCTACATCCAGCTCCTTCTCGTTGTAGAACAGAAACTCGTCTCTGGGGAAGAGATCAGGCGATGAGGGCAACGGGGATACTAACACTCACTTGACGCGGGACGGACCCCAACGGATACCATCTGTCCACCTCTCAATGCCGAGCTTCGCGCAAATTGTCAGTACGCAATCGCCGAGGGTTGTCCATCCGCCACATACCCCAGTTGCCTCCGCATCTGGGCCACGCTCCTCCCAGACGTAGACACTGCCCGAGCGGATGCACCGACGCTCTTCGCTGTCGAGGCGCCGTGAAACAATGGGCAAGATGCCTTTTGAGACGGCGAAAAAGACGACCTGGGCGTCAGCAATGGACCTGATGCGGACGTCTGTGCACGTTGGGCGTTGCATGGTGTGGTGGCTCTGGTACGGTGCGGGAACAGAGGGATGGAAGAGCCAAAGGTGTGCGGACAAAAGCAGGTGAAATAAGCAAGGTGTCGTGAAGTATAAGTACGTGTTCGAAGGCGTTTATGATAAGCAGGGAAGAGCGCGCAAACAGAGGGTCTGATTGGACGGCCCGTGCGTTGCAGACATCGTAATACTCGCTCTTGTGGCTCTGCCGCAGGTTCCATGCATCGTTGACGCCGTGTGAGATAAACGCTATACCTTTAATCTGGAGCGCGCATCGCCTCCTCGGGAACGGCATAATCATTCACTTTCGCCGTTTAGGCACAAATCAGATGCTGGTCCAATCACTCCGCAAAACAGGGCTCTCATGTACTGTCGTCTCCCGCTGGACAGCTTGCCACACCGCTCTCCATACCGTCCTTGGCACAACCCCGCGATTTGCGCGGGCATCGGCGGATGCCCGTCAGCTGCAGGCAGCTTCTCCGCCTGTGATATTGAGAGGAACAACGTATTTTGGATTCATCAACGTACTGAACAGTTGCGACGCCACTAGCCTGGCCCCGCTGATGAACCCCCGCGGGTTGATGTAGGTGACTGCGCTGAACTCCGGTGCTCCGTCCTGCGTAAATTACCATCGGAACATCTACTACCTTTTGGAGCCTTTTGGGTGTGTTCTCCGATTCCGTTGGTAGGTTTGAAAATGGCCTCCTGCCCGGGCAGCTCCTTGACATCCCGTAGCGCGACCGTCTTCGCTGCATTGGAGAACAGCAGTGACCCCGAGGTGTTCCAGGCGAAGCCCAAGATGGTGCCGTGGCAAATCAATAGAAGAGACGGGGACTTGTGGATGTGGACAGATGTAGCAGTGTACAGCATGCACGTTGCTTCGATACCCATGAGAAGACATGCACTTACGGGAGTCCCAACTGTGATTCTGGAGTCCATGCGTCTCGGCACAAGCCCGTGGGTCCCCCAAGGCTTGTTTGCCGCGATGGACATCGTGGACGACAGAATCCCGACAGCAAACATGCCGAGAAATTGCGAAGAGAACTCACGTATGTGGAAGAGATGACGTCTATGGCACCCGGCAGATTTTGCGACCGCAGCTTCGCCGAGATATGACACGTCCGTCCTCTACTCTGGGCATGCGCAGTGATGTTGCGTGGGCCACAATGTAGAATACAGACCTGATGTCAAAACATGCACAGCGCCCACGAATCCAACAATTGGACAGATATCAAACTTTGACTAGAATTTACTCACAGGAGCCCGACGGAGTCCCAGAGCATCCATAACAAAAACACGGGTTGGCGCTGATGGTCCCGCACACATCTGTGGGATCGGATGCATTTGACGAAGATTTCAAGAAGTGCGCGAAGAAGGGCGATGTCCGAGGATGTGCTAGGTGCCGTTGACTTGCATAGTTGGAAACAGACGGTATCATGGGAACTGGAGACGCTACCGAATGGCGCGGGTCAAGTAAGAAGAGGAGAATTCGAGACGTTTGCGTCACTACTCAAGGAGCCAATAACCATCTCAAGCAGCGGGGTCGACGACCCCGCCTGACCCCAGTCACGTGCGCTGACGCGACCGCGATCGCGACTTTCCGACTCGAATTGACTCGATGGACGTCCATGCTCGCTGGAAGACTCATCCATCGCCGTCTCACCACCACTTACGTTGGCCAACTAACTGCCAGCTGTGCCCCTTCGTATCTGCGCCGTGCAATGGCCGCCCAGCAGCCTCCATGGAACCCGCCGACCAAGGACACAGCGGAGCCTGTGCTCAAAGTGTACAACTCGCTCACGAGGACTAAAGTATGCGGTCTTGGAGATCGTGATCACACAGCTGATAGACCGAGGATCACAGAACGAGTTCATCCCGCGCAATGGGCGACATGTGAAATGGTACAACTGTGGCCCTACTGTTTACGATGCGTCCCACATGGGCCATGCCAGGTAAGAACCCTGGCTTGTGTGCTCTTGGGGTAGCCACCAAGTCATACCTTCGACAGGAATTATGTCACCCAGGACATACTGCGGAGACTCGTAACAGACTACTTTGGCTACGATGTACATTTTGTCATGAACATCACAGACATAGACGACAAAGTGCGTGTCCAGATCGCTCGAAGCTGATCGGTGTTCACCGCCAGGCAGATCATCCTGCGAGCGCGGCAAAATTACCTAGTCAAAAAGTTCCGCGACGAAACACAGACCCTGTCTATTGATGTCTTGACAGAAGTCCGGACGGCGTGGGAGGCGTACGTGCGCTCGAAAGTCTGCAAAGGGCTCGGAGGAGACGATATCCCGACATCTGGCGCCGAGTGGGAGTCGTGGTCAGCGCTCGTGCAGAAGTTCGGCGACAAGTCGTGGAAGGCGGAGGGTCTGAAGCGGGATGAGAAGTTCGAGATGCACTTTGCCGCAGCCGTACGCCTCCCACCCTTCACGCCGGATTACTGATTGACTCAATGACCTGAAACACCCCCTCAGTCCCGCACACAACTGGCCCTGACGTTCGCTCAAGGTCTCTTTGAGAAAGGAACGCAGGATGCAGTTGCCGCGCACCAGCTCATCGACGAATCAGCGGACGTCCTCGCCCTCTCCCTGGACGCAAAGGTATTCCGATCGCTTTCTACATCATCAATCAACGTGAGACTGATATTCGGGGCAGTATGGCGCCACTGTGACAGACCCGTCCCTCTCGCGCGCGCTGGCCGCGTTCTGGGAAGGCAAATTTTTCGAGGACATGGCGCGTCTCCGCGTGCGCGGACCGGACACGTTGACGCGCGTCACGGAATACGTCCCCGAAATCGTCGCCTTCGTTGAGCGCATAGTGCAGAACGGTTATGGCTATGAATTCGACGGAAGCGTCTACTTCGACACTCGTGCATTTGATCAGAGCAAAAATCACTCGTACGCGAAGCTTGAACCATGGAGCAGAGGGAACCGGGAGCTGTTGGAAGAGGGCGAAGGTTGGTCGGATATCTTCTGGCTTGGGCCACTTTCCGTACGCTTGGGGACCACGTTCTGATTGCATTCCGATTTGTGTTGTAGGTGCGTTGTCTGGTTCCGGTGCTCGGCGCTCTGCCGCAGACTTCGCCTTATGGAAGGCGTCAAAACCTGGTGAGCCGTCATGGCCCTCGCCGTGGGGTCAGGGCCGACCTGGATGGCACATTGAATGCTCTGTTATGGCGTCCGCCATCTTCGGCGACAACATGGATATCCACTCTGGCGGGGTTGACCTCGCATTCCCACATCATGACAACGAGATGGCTCAATCTGAGGTAAGTGCAAGCGCCTCACGCGAATAGCCAAGGGGCAATTCATTAAGGGATCGTCGGTCTTGGATACGTAGGCCTATCACGAATGCGAGGCGTGGGTCAATTATTTTCTTCACACCGGCCACCTACATATCGAAGGGTTGAAGATGAGCAAATCATTGAAGAATTTCATCACCATCGATGTAAGTCGATGGCCCCCCCGCGCCGCGACCGCCGTGCCAACTCTCACTGGTTCGCCTTGAGTAGGAAATCTTGGCCAAGTACTCTGCAAGGCAATTACGGCTGGCTTTCCTTACACAGCTATGGAACTCTAAAGTCGATTTCTCCGAGTCTCTGATGACCGGAGAAGTTAAAAACATCGAGGCCACCCTGAATGTACGCACTATCCTGCCTCGCGCTTGTCGATGTTCATTCTAATGACCGCTGAATACAGAACTTCTTTGCCACGACAAAGGCGCTGATTAGCCAGGCCCACGCGGAAGGGCCCAGCTTGGAAGCAAAACATGGATTCGACTCTTCCGAACATGTGCTCACCAATACGTGCGTAGACGGCGTTTTGAAGTTTGGCGAACTGATTAACAGCTATCCTGGTAACAAACAGCCTGCACGAAGCACAGAAGGCCTTCCGGGCGGCCCTTTGCGACTCGTTCAACACTCCGGCCGCCCTGGATGTCTTACGGGAACTGGTGTCCCGGACCAATGTCTATATCAACTCACGTGGGAAAGACCTGAATATCACCGTGGTCGAGCGTGTAGCACGCTGGGTAGGAAGCATGCTGCGGATGTTCGGTTTAGGAGAGGGCGGGTCTTCGGAAATAGGATGGGGTCAAGAACTCGACGATGGTCAATCAATCCAGAACGTGAGTGCCGTGATGAGCGGGGACTCGTCGAGAGCACTTTTTCTGACTGTCTCTGCACAGCGCGAAGAAGTGTTGATGCCGTATCTACGGGTGCTTTCCTCCTTTAGAGACGGCGTACGGTCATTGGCGGTCTCAAAAGAGAGTGGCGCTGTCAAAGAGATCCTGACACTATCGGACAAATTCCGTGACGTCGACCTGATACCGTTAGGTGTCGCGCTCGACGATCAAGACGGTGCGTGTGTGTTTACGTCGATGGACGAGATTTGTCCGCTTGACGAATGACTGCCTCAGATGGGAAGGCGTTGGTAAAACTCATGCCCCCCGCGGAATTGATCAAGGCCCGAGACGAGAAACGGGCGCAGGCGGATGCTAAAGCAGCAAAGAAAGCAGCCGCTGTGGAAGCAGAGAGGCTTAAACGGCAGCAGAAACTCGAGAAGGGGCGCCTTCCCCCGGAGGACCTTTTCAAGCCACCGAATGTGCCCGAAGGTACTTACGGCAGCTGGGACGTTTCTGGCTTGCCGTTGACAGACAGTGAGGGAAAGGAGCTGAGCAAGAACCAAGGAAAGAAGGTGCAGAAGGAATGGACAGCACAGAAGAAATTGCACGACGAGTATGTAGCGTGGAGACGGGAGCAGCAGACGTGACATCCATAATAAAAGCCTTTGGTAGTTGCGGGGATTACGGGGTTCCTTGTCTTCACAGACACCGAGGATTGAAGCGCGGAGATTCGGCAGGAATAGAAGCCGAGGTGCCAATCAAATTGGGGGTTCATTTCATTGTGCATAGTGAAGCAGGTTACCAATCGCAGGACTCCACGACGAGGCGCGCGATCCTCTCCAACCCTGCCTTGTCTTCCTCGCCGAATCCGCCCACTGCTAGACAATCTAGATCGAAAACGCCGAGGCAAACGACTTTGTCTTCGAGGGTCAGGACGAGCGGACATACGATCTCGCTATTCGTATCGCCGTCGCAAGCGATGTGTCCGGGGTAGGCATTTACGTCTCGAACCAGCAGCGTTTGGCGGGACAGGTAGGCGTCTGCGCACACCCCGCGGCCCTTTCCAGGGGTGGTGTTAATGAATTGACATGCAGGTTTGCCGCAGAAGGGGCCCAGAAGGATCTTGCTCGTGCCTTCTAGAAGGGCATCCTCGTGCGATGCGGTGAGTTTTGGCGAGGGAAAGAGCGTTGAGTCTATGTAAAAGCCTGAGAATGGCGCTTCAGTTATTGCTCTCACCGCGTGCAGTCGTACTTCTCTTCACTACGGCTTCCGACAGACTCACCACACCAGTTCACTGCCGCGCTGCCGTTTCCGAAGGAACGGAACGAAAGCAGTGCATTATAAACGAGGGAAGATGTATTGGCGAGGTTTGTGACCTGCGATGCAAAAATTTAGACCAAGATGACAGGAGTTAGTAAGGACCGACAGGTCCGCATCAAACAGGGCACATACCCAATCCCGTTGACCTTCGAGTAAGGAAGCGAGCTGGCCATGTACGTGTAGCCAGAAGTCAGATTTTGACTGGATGCTGTCGGGAACAAGAGAAGTGTCTGCGTGATGCATGTTGCAGACAGAGAACGCGACGACCGCGAGGCGTCCAACAGCTGTCCTAGATAAGATTAGATCCTAGCCGACGACGCCCATCAGAGTTGTCTGATCACCTCGACGGAAACGTTTCTTCCTTGCATCCACCATCTCGCCGTCGTATCCACACCAGTGCTTCATTTCGAGGATATTATGGCACCCTTTCTCGAAACCGTTACGGTATGTCCGTCCCTCTTCACGTTTGACATCCCTTGACGGTCGCGAAGTCGTTCGCGGATGTCCCCATCACCGACGCAGGCGTCGACACCTTGGCATTTCTCCAGGCGGCAGATGGCGTCGTCAAGCTCTTCGGTAATGTTACAGCCATACGAATGCAAAAGTCTATGCTCACCTTATCCCCTTTTCCGCAGATCTCCTTGGATCTGCTGCTTTCAGTGTAGTCCAAGCAGACATCTCGGGCAATATCACGGTAAGGAACTCGTGCACCAGCCCCCATCTATCGTGGCTCATGCTGTAAACAGAAAGTGCGTGCGCGGTACGATGCGGCTCCCAAGTTGTCCGACACGCTCGAGAAATTGGTAGAGAACGAGAAAGGCGAGAAGAAGAGAACCGCGACGGAGGGTCTCATGTGGCTTCTGCGCGGCCTTTCCTTCACATGCAAGGCTCTTCAATACGCGCAGGCGAACAAGACCGCCGAATTATCTGTCGCGTTCAGTACATCATACAGTGAAACTTTGAAGAAGTTCCACAACTTCATCGTCAAAGGCGTGTTTGCGGTGCGTGTCCTTGTCAAGTCTCATCTTGATGTATATCAGAGGCAAAAACTGACTTGGATCAACATCAGGTGGCACTCAAGGCATGCCCTCTTCGCAGTGAACTCTTCGCGAAGTTGAGGGCGGACCCCAGTGGGGGACCGGAGTCATCTGAGGAGAAACTCGACGAGGAGCTCAACAGGTGGCTCACCGCCCTCTCGGACATCGTGACTAGACTGGAAACCTTCTACGAGAAGGGCGGATATGGGAAGGGATTCTAGTGTGTCATGCTCATCACAACGTGTAGCACCTGCCACTCGGATGTAAGCAGCGGTTCCTCTGCCATGGCGCCGATGCTCCGCAAATCGGAAATCTTCTGAATAGCTTATGGCTTCTTCTCCTGTGGTCTGCGCACACTAAGGTCGTTTGTTATTTGATAAAGGGCGTCAATCTCGGTGAGCGCGGCTGCGAAAAATAGCCTTCAATCATCGTGGTCCCATCTGCTGCCAAGAAGTCCTGCCCGACCGACAAATGGAGAAACACTTGTATTGAATTTATTTTCGCTGCCACAGCAAGGTACACCTACATTCACTTGTTTGACCTGGTGTGCTTGGCTTGTGACCTTTCAGCTATTGACGCCTCATTGAGGCCAGACCAGCTTGAATCTCGGATTGCGTCCATGCACCAATGGAACGTTCTAACGTGCACCAACGTGGTTGGAGGTAGCATGAGACGCTCGGCTTTTGTCTTCCTAAGAGAAGATCACGAACCGCACTGTATTTTACGTAGAACAGAGGGTTATCAGACGACTCTACACAGATCCGTGAGGGCAAACGTGGGTACTGTGCTGTACTTGTGCACAGGCCTAGGCCGATCCTTGGAATCGGAGCACGCAGCCCCATGTCGGAACTGAGTACGAACTGTAACCCAACGCTGCGTCTCTGTCGGTGAGAATGCCAGAACTTCGGAAACACGATGACGCTCACCTGCACGCACGCGCCTGATTAAGGAGCTTCTCTTTCGTGCTGACAGCCAGATGGGCGACCTGCATGCGTACCACGGCATGGTTCATGATCAATGACCACCCCGGTAAGAGGGCACACGATGGTTTTGCGAGGCTAAAATCACGAATCGAAGGCAAGATATATAAGATTGAGGACGAAAATACACGCACCCGGATTGTCAGAGGGATAAAAATCCAGATACAAGAGCATATATCAAGGGTAACGTACCAAGGCGGCTAAAAATCATATCTACTTGCTTATAGCTAGCCGAAGGCTGTGGCGCATGGCAGACGCACGAAGCACCCAATCGACGACAGACAGCACGTAGTAATGCCTAGACTAGGCCTAAAGTATTCAGAACAAGCGGGGATCGAAGCGTAATATCGCACCTTAAATGTGTGAAAAGGTAACCTACAGACAGCGGGGTGGGAGTGGCGTCGATACATTCAGCAGTTAGGGTTCTACAGATTACTCGGCGGATGACTCTCTTTCTAGTGCCTGGTGTCCTCAACATACAGGCTGATGCTCCTACGTAGCTGTTTGAACCCACCGAGTGACAGTACACAAGCGTGCAATGAGGCGGCTGGAGGGGGCGCCAGCGGTTATCGCAACTGCGGACTGATACAGACAGTTCAGTCATTCCGCACATGTGCAAGGCGTTCGAGGCGTTTTGGAGCGCAGGGACCGGAGAAACTGGCTTTCGTGATAGGGAACAATGGTCCACTGCTGTGCATGTGGGCTCACATGCTCGTGGAACAAAGGCACGTCGGGCGACGCGAGGATCAGGATGAGCGCACGTCGATTGCTTGAGCATAAGGAATGTCTGACGTTATCCCTACCCTCGGTGAAGCGGCTCTCTGGGAGGCCGTGGTAGAACACCGCGACGGTTCAGGCTGGAGCTGTACCGTGCAGTAGCCATAGCCGTCTCTTCGCAGGAAGAAGGAAGGCAGCGGAGTAACCTGTTAACATCTATAGACGTCTGCGTTCCTCACGGTTCTATGGTTCGTCCAGCGTGGAAATTCTGCGCATCATACCGACCGTACAAGCTCCTTTGTACCCATGAGGCACTAGAATAGGCGATGCGAAACGGCGACTTGTTTGCCGTTTTTAGAGGCGAGGGAACGGGTGTTAGCTGTATTTGTGCACGCATGCTACAACAACCTTTTGTGTCTGTGTTAACTCCACGTTTTGAAGTCGGCAGGCCGCCTGACAGAGCCATGGAAGGCCGAAGACGTGGATGCTGGCGCGCCGGGCGTCGTTTCTGTGCGCCAATCCGCGTGTGTGCCGACGCTTGTAGATGCAGGGTGCTGTCCTGATGTCGTGCTGGGCGTCGTCGCTGTCCCCCGAAAAATTCGGGAGGGCAGAGTATTGCTGGCAGACACTCGAGTCGACGACGACAACGACGGAGAGTGAGACATTACATAATCAGGCGTGTATCTACAACCACCCACAACTTCACGCCTGGCAAGTCCGAAGAGTCATGATATCAACGACGCTGGGCCAACTTTTCCGTCTTCGCCGCATCTCCTTCTGTATTGAACACAGGGTCGTTCAGTGCCAAAGCTTACGGCCTTTCCCCTTCCGGACCAGCATCCTCACCCGGCGTGAGAGAGCGGATGACGCGGCGCCTCCAACAGGGTTATACATAGCGTGTTCGCATCATGGATGATTCCCCTAGTACGTTCTTGTCGCAGGCTAGGTTGAAATACTTATCAATTCAACCTCTGCGACTCTGTTGAATCCCGGCTAGCTCACAGTCCGTGTTCTTCGTCGTCGGGGCTGGTCAGGCGTACCGATAGCTTCATTAAACCTTACGGAATTCTGATCATGATGCTTCCGCGTTCTCCATGTGGGTAAGCAGGCAAGCTTCGAGGGTACCCGTTAAGCCCAGGTCCAAGCGGGAGAGGAGATGGTCTAGATCGTTCACATCGATTCGGGTCATTGTCCGACTCGCGCGAGGTGAGTCCTGTCAGTGTCGTAGACGCAGAGATAGAGTTCGATGATCTTTTGCAGTTAAAGAAACAGCCTTTCAAATTGAAATCTCAAACCTACCGAATCATGGGAACCGCCCTTGTCCTTGTACGGCCACTCCGTGCAGGGCTTTCTTCAATCTTGCGGCGCTCCCCCCAACACGCCGCCATCAATTTACCTTCTCCAGACGTCTGACGCCATGCCACACTATTTGTACATCCACTCTCTCTAACACGTATCCTATCTTCGCCTCCCCTCACTTTCCCCTCTCCATCATGCAGCCGCCAACATGCACTGGCGTGCGCGTTCGAACCGCCAAAGACGCCGAGATCCTCTTCCATGCTGTGGCCCAAGGTCTACTCCCCATGGTCGAACGCCGCCTCGACAGTGAGGAACGGATGTACCTCTGCTCTGGCTGTGTTTATGTCTGGGAAGAGCGCAGCACCAACGTCTCCGAGTCCGTCGAGCAAGGGATTGAACGATTCACCGAAGGCAGGAGTTGGGGACCTTCTAGGTGGGCAGTGACTTCTCAGGTATTGCTCACGCTGTGCTCACGAGTCATTTCTCTGAAGGGCGCGAGACGTAAGAGAGTCGTTCAATAGCTCTTCTTTGGTACTTACCCCCTGTCCATCCAGGATTTTTTGTTCTACAACGAAAAAGACAACGCGCCGAAGTCGCTCATGGTGGAGCGTACAAGGGCGATAAGGTGAGTACACGACCTGAGGAGACATATGGGGGGCAACTGAAAATCTCCAATTACGGAAGATATCAAGAGGATCCGAAGGGCTCCTCGATGATGTTTCCTCGCCGTCGAGGAGAGCGAATGATCAAACAGACCTATTCCGTGTACATCAACGGTCCCAAGGGCATCAAGAAGTGGCATCTGAGTCCGCCCGTGTCTCCTCCCTAGTGCTGTGCTTGGCAACTGATTCGTATTCGCTTGCAGATGCATACTGGACGCAGGAGACTCTCG
The DNA here is from genome assembly GCA_022160305.1 of Artomyces pyxidatus. Lineage (NCBI taxonomy): Eukaryota > Fungi > Basidiomycota > Agaricomycetes > Russulales > Auriscalpiaceae > Artomyces > Artomyces pyxidatus. Next base: position 81,060 of record MU277193.1, read on the forward strand.
ACCTCCTGACAACTGTCGATGACCATCCGGGACTGCGAAACCTGGTGGTCCCCAAGGGTTTCTACATTTGTGCACGATCCAACCGCACTCGGGAACACACAGCAAGATCAGTCCGAAGCACGTCGTCCGAGAGTACCGGCTCCGCGCTCGATCTGCAGCCTTCTGTGATGCCAACATATGCGTCGTATCCCTCGCGTCGCTCATCCGAATCATATCGCACGCGCGATTCCTCGCCGCCATCCCTCACTCATTGGGACCCACCACCTACCATCACACCCCACGCCCATCACACCCTCCTTCCCGCCCCTTCTCATAACAGATCCGGCCTTCTTCTGGCTCCCCTAGAACAGCTGGAGAACATCAAGCGATCACGACGAGACCCCGCAGATGAGCGGATGCTGAGATCATTCACACCCTGCTACTGACCGGGGGTACCTCCGTCGGGTACTAGAACCTCCTGTATGTCATTAAACTTCGACATGCACGTCAGCAGCCTCGATTTGACGCCTAATCACTCTAGGATATGACAAGATACGGCAACGGTGCTTCTAGCTGCCACTTCAAATCCGGCTCGTTCACGCTTGGACTATGCGGACTTCGGAAATATTTGTTTTATTCCGTCCGAGAATGGTCTCTGTACGAATTTATCTGAATTTACTTGCATGCACTTGGACTTTCCGTCACATTTCTGTATACATATATAGATTTATTTGGTTACATTTAGGAACAGCAACACGGTGATTGGCTACCATTGTTCCCCGAAAATTCTTCGCGAGCGCAGCACGCATCGGAATTTCAAACCGGTCGACAGGAGAGCGACCAGTCGACAGGGACTACGCGGACAGCGCCTGCAGTCACCCACAACTTTCGCTAAATGTCATTTTGGTGCCTGCACGCGCTATGCCCCGTAAGACCAGATCTAGGTGCATAACACCAAGTCTATCATTGCGTACGCGCCTAAAGGCCACATTCATGTGTCACGAGAAAAGCCGTCCTGCAATTTATGCGGAACGTGCATACCGCCACGCACTTCAATTCCAAGTTTTCTCCGTTCATCACCGCCGCTGGCCCTGGCAAAACTTCGACTCACCACTACCCGACGATCATGCAAATGATCGGGAGACTGAAAGCTCGTAACACGCGACTACGGCCTTCAATCAATTGCGGCACATACGAGGAGCCTGCAAGATGGATACAAGGTCCGGACGAGTTCCGAGTCAGATTCAAATCTCTCCATTGATACTTATCAGCAGCGCCGGCCGAGGTTTGTACTCAGCGAATGGGGCAACAACGCAGTTCCCGGTGCAGTGGCTGGGAGCCTCCTTCACCATTCAGGTGTAATCTCACCTATCCATGCACAGACATTTTCGAAGCGGCTAGCACTCGCACCGATTGCAGGCGGCCTAGGGGTCACATCGCACTGGTCAGAATGTGCGATGCATCGGATACGGGTGCGGTCTCCTGCATGATAGCGCGCTAGGGCTACGCGTACGGTCCGGATTCTGGAATACAGACACGATGCAGCCCTTGTAAGTTGTGTGATCACAGGGGTCTTTCATATGGATACGTACCCTCGAAGCTTAAATCGTCCCCGTCTACCCTCGCAAAAAGGACGCGCTGAGGTAGGCGACGCCACCAATATTCCCCGCAACCATGGCAGGCCATCACCTGCACGACCGCGGACTTGCTACTAGACACGACGCAGGTTGCCCATACCCAAGATTCCCGCCGTGAAAGACCCTAGAGTAATGTCGCGAGGGGCGATGAAGGGTGACATCAATATTGAAGTGTGCTGCCTATCGGTGACAGGGCCCGCGGACCCGGAGCCCACGAGCCGCGATTAGGCAGGGGCAACGGGGAGGAACGGGGCCGACTCCAACTTGACCAATGGCGACTTAAATTTCAAGTTCGTCAGCCGGAACGACAGGCGGAAACTGACGGAAACAGGGGAACAGATGCGCGCGTGGTGTTATAGCGGGCGGATATATTGCTAAATTGTGATAAAATTGGGCGTGCTAGGGCTCGGTGTGGGGCGGGTGACTGAATGAAGAGTCCACCACTGGTAGTGACTCGACAAGCGCTGGAGGGGTTTGGCGCTGAGGCGCCAGCGCTCGAGCGTATAGCTTCAAGCAAGCCCCAAGGCTCTTGCGCCGCTAAGACCTTGGATCGTCCATCTCGCAAGCGATCGCTTTAATGAACGATGGGTCTTCCACTAGTCCTGCCCAGTCGCCAAATTTCTTCGATCATTGCATGTAGGCGAGATTTACACTCAGCGATGCCGATTATTGACACCGACCTCCTGGCCCGACACTTTGGCAACGGCCACCTTCACTCGACACTGGATGTTGTGGACAAATCTAGAATGAGAGTTACTTCAGTGGAGATCCGCCGCAGCGAGCTACAACTTAGTAGGCTGGTTACGTAGGATCTTGTGGACACTTACTCTCTCCAACTGGGCACCACATGCTTGACCGGACACTGCCAGTAGCGAGAGCGATATGGTGCCTAGGGGCAGTGTACAAATCGAATTCAGCCTCCTTGAAGGTGCCCTCAGAGCCAGATCCGAGTGGCAGTCGTATGTTAGTCGCCCCAGTGGTGACACGAGTGGTCCACAATTTCAGTACTTCATGGTGGCCGTCCGTGACATGATGACGAGTCGACGAGTTCGCATGTTGCGGCCTTGAGGCTTACTTCCGGTATGGTCAGAGCGTAAACATATTTTGCGTCATTGTACACGAACCCAAAAAAAAAGGCGTGGGTCTAAAGGGTTGTGAGGAGATCCGCCATCGTATTATATACGATCCAGACCTGTGCATATCCGATCGCCAGTCTAGTACGATGCAGCACCTTCGCGCTCTTCCCTTTGTCGCTGCCGTCGCTTCTTAACTGCTCCATAAGCCCAACTACCCGCTATAGCGGCCCCTATAGCAAAACCGACAACAGGAAACGCTCCGCCCATGGCGATGCTTTGGCATGTTGCGAACAACGATCCCGCCGCCACATTCCCGATACCTGCTTGTATGCCAGCAGCCATGGATCCTGTACATTTGCCACCGAGCTGTGAGTTGACATATATGCCAAAAGGAAGGTTCATACCGCCGACGACGCCTTGCGCCCCGAAGCCGACAACACCCAGCACGGCTTGGGTGACAATGGGTGCAGCGGCAGCTCCTATACCTGCTGCTGCACCCACAGCAGCGACATCTGAGCCTCTCGATTCTCCACCAGTTCCTTCCTCCTCCTCTTCTTCCCCTTCTTCGTTTGTGTCTGTGATTGTCGGCTCATCGACTCCGGGTGCAACCCTTCGATGGTCCGAGTTCTCAAGCTCCTCTCCATTGTCCTCTTCTGTGCGGATTTCTGCTGTGAATGACATATGAAACACGCGACGAAAGAATGTGGGGCGGCTCACTCATCTTTCTCGGTGGATGCGTGTGGTGTGGCGATCGAGTGGAGAGCGCCAAACGGCAACGTGGCCATGGTTTGGAGCGAATTCCTGATAGAAGGGCAGAAGCACGGCTGCAACGTGGACTCCCTAAAAGCCTCACGAACATTCAAGTCGATCGATCGACGTCTCCACCTCGATGCAGGAGCCGGTATGTCTGAGCTCCTGAAGGCTGCGTGGCCCAGCGTTCGAAGCTTACGCAGATATCACAATCCGGAAAACGTTCGGTATCGAGCTGAAACCCACCATGACCAAAAACGAGCGGAAACTATGTAGACAAGCGATCGCGTGCTTGCTTCTAGGTTGTTGACCCGAAAAAATTGCCCATGAGACCAGTGAGATACAACCGATCATACCACCACGTCATTTGACGAATACACCGAAACATATGGTCAACAAACTATACATGGATGCGTATAAGTGAGTGAGGCAAGAGATGATATAAGATCTACAGATGAACTAGCATGGAAACCGTCAACCAAGATTAATTGTCGGAGAGTAGACGAACCGGAAACACTTACAATCCTCTTGTACAATACATTGCTGTGTGACTATCGCGTCCTGTGTGCCCCTGCCTGTAAATAGGCTATACCCTCTGCCTCTTCCAGAAGCGACTGCCTTGGCATGTGTGTCGAGCGCAGGTCGTTGGCGGCCGGCCAATCCATACGGGGTGAAATTTTCACAAATAGCAGTGTATCCTCTGGAAGAATGTACTTGAAACACGGCGCTACCGAAACTCCGCGGCTCGCCATGCGACGTTCGCGTCCACGCTTGTCTTGGAGGAGCTACGCGAGATGTGCTCAGGTAGCTGCATGAGCGGTGCCGGCTGCATCTGCACAGTCCGGATGGGATTCGACGCCAGTGCGATCTGCTCCCCACTTGGCTTTCGCTTGGCCTTCAGATGCGGTAGAATAGAAGTCGGTAAATGGTGAGGGCTGACGACGGTTGCGGGATGCGTGAGCTTCTGGCGGGACTTCGGAGTCGTAGGGACTGCGTTCATCTCCAGCTCTTCTTCGTCGCTCGCAGTTCCCGTGGTGGATGTCGACGCACTTTCAACGGATAGCCGCGACATGAGCTCATCGCGGGTAGAAGCAGCTATTGGCAATACGGAAAAGAGAGAAGACAGTGGACCTGCGCGCAGGAGGCTAGACGAGGTAGATGCACGAGACATCGTCGCCGGTGGAGGTTGATAGTCCGATGCGGGGAAATCGGAGAAACTCGAAGGGGTTGATGAAGTGATTCCTCTGTGCTGCCGAGACGAAGAGGGTTCAGCGAAGGAGGTCGTGCTGGATGGAGGAAAATAGGATAATCGAATAGCCGGGACTTTGTGTACAGGGTATATGGGGGAATGGTCTGGTTTAACGGGGGAGTCAATCGCTGCGGGAGAAGAGCCAGTAGTAGATAGGCCGTGTTCTTGGGACGAACTGGCGAGACCCAGCCTTGGGTGTCGTGCCTTCTCTACAGGTATATAAAGATGCTTGCGGAGGTGGATCGAATCCGACGCCCATAGTTGGTTCGCACGGCGCAGGTCAGTTATGGTGATTCCGTACTTGAGCGCGACGCCCGCCAGCGAGTCGTGGCGGTCTATCTGAAGTCGAACATGGACGAAAATCAGCTGCAGAAGAATTTGCAAGGTACACAACGTACCTCGTGAATCATAACCTCTTTCTGCCCCGTCTCTGACTCCGGATCGTCCAAGACATCTTCAACAGGAGGATCGTCGTGTGATGATAACATCCGAGAGAGGTGCGGTCGTGTATTGCCTACATACGAGCGCCAACTCTTTGCGCTACTTGAACGTCGTAAAGGATGGGCCGCGTCAGCGTCGTCGTCCATTGTGCGCGAACGGGAATGTGCCGAGCTTTCTGCCGTCCTCGAGCTGCTCGAGCGACGTAGATGTCGTGCGCCGTCCGAGACGTCATCCAGCGTGCGAGAGCGCGAGTGCGAGGTATACTTTGAACCGTCTCCATGAAAGCCATCTGAGCCTCGTCTGCGGCGCGGGACGACGGTGTGTCTGGAGGCGGATGCTTCGAGAGCGGAAGTAAACGGCTTATGATCGACGTTGTCGCTGAAGGGATTGAGATAAAGGCCGTCAGGGCTGTCATAGGTCGTCGGGGAGGTGGAGAATCCGTCTTTTGACGGCATCCGGTGAGTGTCAAGAACGAGTGCAGGTCATCGCCGACGAACGCTGTGGTAGTGTGTGCCAGGTAAGCGAGCCAGCGCGCTCCAGCTTGTCACCCTTCCAAATAGGGTAACAAGCCCCGTTGCATTGAAATGCACAGATATTCTCGAGCTGCTATGCAAGAAGTAAAAATATAATTTGTTCTGCTCAAGTTCTGCTATACACCCACTCTCGCAACCTCAGCGATGAGCAAACGATACAAGACGACATACAACGCTACCCCAGTTCCCATGGCGGATGCCGTCGAAAAGAAGAAAACCAAATAATGTTACGGACACCGCTATGCCCGGCATCGCAAGAAGGATAGCAACGTCAACCATGCGCCTTTCTACACCCTACTTGCTCTTCCCGTCTCCACCGTCTCGCGGTCTCTTGACCCCCGCACTGACTGTCTGTTGCTGCTGCTGCGCCGCGCCCGCGCCCGTGACGCCAACGACGAGACCCTTCAGCCAGCCATTCTCTCTCCTCAACCCCTCGCACTCCCGCTCGAGCTCGTTGACCCGCACCTCGAGCTCCTTGGACTTCTTCTCCAGCGCGGCCTCCCGCTCCTTCTTCTTCAGCCGGAAACGGGCCGACGCCGCCGTGTTTCGCCGGCGCTTGTCTTCCGCGGCCGAAAGCGGCGTCGTGGTGTCCGGGGTACCAGGAACAGCGACAGCGTCGTCGTCGACCGTCGACACCGACGCCTTGCGTGTACGCGAACGCTTGGAAGCAGGTGGAGCGTCGGACGACGACGTCGCTGTGGGCGGAGGAGGAGGATATCCCGCGTGCGGGTACATGGACAAAATCTGCGCGAGGGTAGGCGCGGCAGGCGCAGACGGGTGCTGTTGAGCGGGCGGAATGGCGAAGGGGTCCACACCAAAGCCAGCAAGGATGCTGCTGATATCAAAAGTGGTAGGCGGCCGCGGGTTGCTGGACGACGATGTGCCCGAACTTGAAACAGGATTTCCCATTACCACATTGTCGTGGTTGTCTGCCTGTGCAGGCTGGCCGTCGTTCGGATCATCCTCCTCCTCGTCATCCCCAGCAGGGGGCGATTCCTCCTGATCCATGGACTGTTTCTTGCCGACATGACGCACGAGCGGTTCGTCGGACTCGAAGGCCAAATTTGTCCAAAGATCAAGCTGGGCGCTGAGCTCTGGAAAATGGGGTAAGTTGAGTAGGTCCTGCGAGTCTGAGATGTATGAGGTTTGTGCTGGTTGGACGATGTTGAGACCCTGAAGATTTGGCGGGCTCATGGCGGCAGCGATGATCGAGAACGACGAAATGCGACGGAGGTCTGTGGGCAAAGAAAGTTGTCGCGCGCGATAAGATGGGCCCGGCTGTCACAGTAGGCGTATGTAAGCCTTTGACAAAGACGATCAGATGACCGACCCGGTCCGGCAACCACCAAATATCCCGCACGTGCACCCACAGCTGCCCACAATCATTGCACAGAACACTCTTGACTCTCGAGAACGCGAAGCTGGGATAGGCGTATTCATCGGATCGGGAGTATAGGTGCACACAGCTGGTAGGTGCACTCCCGGATGGACTGTGTAGGTAAATGCAATTCACAAAGAGTCAATGTTGACCCTGTAGCTGCGTCAAGAGGGATAAAGGGCATGGCATGAGGCGAGGATGCGAAGACGAGAAGAATATGTAGAACTCTTATATATGCATATACCAATTGCTCAATATTGCGACGCTGTGTCGCCAGTCACCAGCACGTAAGCGCGATGATTCATGACTACATGACCCCGGCTTGTGAGTGGTTGCGGATCGCCACAACCAATTTCTCAAACACAATATTACAAACACCCTCAATGGCTTGTCGCTGAACGTCTTACTAGCGATTCAGTGAGAATAAACAGAGAACAAACTGAGACCGTGGGCTTCAGAGTCAACGCTTGGTCAACACGGATGTCGACCTACTTCAAACTCAGCGACGGTCGAGGAGCCGCTTACCAATCCAGTTAGTCACCATCGTGGCTGAGTCGTATGCAAGCGAACTTGAAGCTGAGGAACTTCTACTTGAACTCTCAGTTGTGTCTCTTGGACCCAGACTATCTTATGGCCTCGACAGAAAACGTTCCCTTCTTCAAGAAGAAACGCGCACGTCCTACAACAACTCGTCAGCGCACCCCACCACCTGCTACCGAGTCTACACCTTCTGTTGCGTCTTCTTCCAAGTCACAGGTCGTCTTGCCATCTCGGAAGACCAACACCAATCTCCTCAGTGCCGGAACAAAACGCACATCCTCCCAAAGAGACCAAGGTGACGATGGTGATGACGAGAGTAGGCGAGAGGGTCCTGGCATGAACTGGGCTTCGGAGGGCGGCCACGTCAATGCAGCGCTGCAAATCCTCGAGGGTGACGAGGCAGAGGAGATGTTGGCTAAGCGTATGAGGAAAGACGATGATGGTGATCAACTGGATGTACCACAGGACGGGCTGTATCGAGGGCAGAAGGCCTACAACGTCCACCTCGCGAAGAACAAGGACGTGCCAAAGGCTATGCGCGTAGGGCCGCAGCGGGCCAGTGGCAGCACGATTCGCACCGTGACAATCGTGGACTACCAGCCTGACGTATGTAAAGACTACAAAGGTGTGTTTCATATTCTCGCCGGCTCGGAATATCCCCAGGTCTGACTTGCTTGCTCAAGAAACCGGATTTTGCGGCTTCGGCGACACCTGTAAATTCCTGCATGACCGCGGAACATGTAAGCACCCTCCTCGTCGTGGCTTCCTTTCTTCCAGCAACTAACTCTAGTGTCCCTTCTGTCCTCGGACATTAGACCTCGCAGGATGGCAGCTCGATAAGCTCGCTGCGGACCCTAAGAAACAAGCGGACGACGGCTCGGGCTCGTCGGACTCAGATGACGAGGATATCCCCTTCAAGTGTATCATTGGACATCATCCGTATACTGATCCCGTCGTGACCCGTTGCGGGCACTATTTCTGCTCGCCGTGTGCCATCAAACGGTTTGCCAAGACCCCGAAGTGTGCGGCCTGCGGGGCGCCGACCGGGGGGATCTTCAACAGGGCAGATAAGGTGATCGCAAAGCTCCAGAAGACGAAACGATATCAAGAGGAGGAGGCGGAGGAAGCGGGAGAGGACGGGAATGGCGAAGAAGACGTGCAGATTGAGGGGCTTGGGGAGGAGGCAGCCGGCGGTGTAAGTGACGCGGACGAAGATGAGTGACTCCGAGCCTTCTACTCCGTCCATGATCCGCCGGTCCCGGCCAGGTTGTGTACTATTACTCCAGATCTACGTCGGGCACCCTTGTCGCGTCATTTGATCTACCTAGGGTATGACACCGGCCATACTACTACATACCACTCTACCGAGAACCTGAATTCGGGGTGTCCCGACGAATGACCATTCTCGCCAGTACGCGCGTTTAATCGCAATCACGCTGTGTACAGATATATGAGTGTATTGGGGTGCTTCGCAATCCCTGTCTCTGACATGACGCGTTGTTAGGTATGAGGGGTGTATCCCTTGGCGCTAAGCATAGGCTGCAGTGCAGTAAAGGTGCACCATGCTGCGACGATACCGGGATGCGTGTGGAGTATGGACACAGCAATGCAACGAGTGCCTAGCATTACGGCTCCAGCAGTCCCACCCTTGCGCTTCCTCGGGCGCGATGGAGGAGCTGCAGCATCCCAATCGAGGGGTATCACGATGCGCGGTACCCTGAAGCAGAACGTAGAGGTATCCGCGAATCCCGCCTAGAATGAGGACAGAAGGTCCACGAATCCACTCAAGATGTCATTGGTGGCAGGCCGGAGCATGGCTGGTTGATATCATTGCCCGTGTTCCAGGTGTGTGGTTATTCAACGATGATTTGACTAGTATGCAATTGCATCTGGTGACCGGGGAGCCTGTGTCGTCGTATGCATAACGGGGAGCGGTGTCTACCGATTTGGTCCTCAGAACATCGGAGGTGGATCGGAGATGACCTCTCCCAGCCCTTTGGACGCGCTAGAGATGTATCGCGATGTGATTGATTGTATGGACGCGCGCTTTGTGTACGAGGATGCATAACTGCCTGTGTGCTGCGTACGATGATCCTCGAGTGCGGTTAGAGCTGAGCCGTTCTGGCACCGACTGACGGTAAATGACGTTGTGTTGGGATCGGGCGACGATCGTCCAGATATCGGGCGTTTGCCTTTTTGCCCCATCTCGATACGAGAAGTCGAAGCGCTTGGAACCAAGGCGGAACTGAATCAAAGTTATCAAACAAGTTGGCGCTCGCTTCGCGCCCGAGCACAACTTCCTGCTCAACCACGGATCCTGTGCTCCTGATGCCGTGCTGAAGCGGAGCGCGTAGCCGAAGATAGTCGATCGCCGAATGTCAGAAACGTGCCCACCACGAGGGCTTATAACGCCGGGCGGACAGTGTTCCTGCCAGCGAATGGACGTACAATTGGGATACCAGACACTAAACATAGGCAACGTGGGCAAGCTAGTATCAAGAATTGAGAGTATCGATGAGACTGGAGTATGACATAGACAAGAAAATCTGTGCGTGTCTCGTAGAATTGATAGGTAAGAACGATACAGTCCGATGAAGGGAGCCCGACGAAAGTCGCTAGCATACCCAGGCTCTGCCAGTTGAGGCCACCGTGAAATAACGATTAACTCGTCATCCGGGGAACCCTCGCAAATTCCCCACGTACGTCAGGGTGCTGAACCCCGCGGCGGCATCTTGTCACAGGGTTTGTCGTAGTGCCGCTTCAACGAATCCACTCGCGCATAGCCCTTCCCACAGAATCGGCAAACGTGCTGGATCGTCGTGTGGTGGCTCTCGAAGTGGCGCTTTCGGTCGTGCGGACGCGTGAACGTAGAACCGCAAAGGTCGCAGGCATACGGCGAAGAGGAGTTGGACGATAAAGAGGGGGATGTCGGTGGGACAGTCGATGAGGAGGGGTGGGACGCCGAGTGTGAGCTGCTTGCATGAGGTTGTTGATAAGAGTGCGAGCCCGGGGATGTCGAATACTGCCCGTACGCATTCGCCACCTGCGTAGGCGAAGCGCCATACTGGCCCTGGGCAGTGTGAGACGAGGCGGTGTGCTGCTGCGAATCGAAGTACTGCGATGGTACGACTGGGTGCCCGTGCTGCATGGGACGATAGTTCTGGTAGTGCGAAGGGACGCTGGGGTCTATCGATGGCAACCCGGGCGGGTACACCTGCGCGGACGGCGGGTACCCAGCATAGCCCTGAGATGGAACGACAGGGAGTGCAGAAGAGGGACTGAATGGAGGCGAGTGGAGATCTGCATAGTTCCCAGAGGCTGCAAGACGAGATCAGACAGCAGTTTGGCAAAAGAGACGGAATGAGCCATACGAGGGTAGGGTCCGCTGTGACCAGGGGAGTGGACGGAGCTCCACTGCGAGCCTGACTGCGCGGTGGAGGTCGATTCTCCACTGCCGTCATGGTACTGGTCTGTGGAAGACGATGACTGAGACTGCGACGAGCGACGATACTGGCGCCGGCCATTGTAAGGATCATTCGATGACTGCATGCCGGGTGATGTGGGGAGGAAACCTGCGATGCTGCTTGCACGGCCTGAACGAGCTGTGTTTATAAGACGCGGATGGGCCGTGTAGCATTGTGTAGTCGTTCCCTGCGAGATTGATCTGTGCAGATTGACAAGTGAGCGGATGAACGGAGGGGTAGATCCAGAAGCTGAAACTCGGCACCATACGAAGCAGTTAGAGGCGCATAAAGCTTGTTTGGGTACAAGGGCAGAGTCAAGGGCGCTGCCGGAGGGTTAGGGACGTTACACCTCTGTGGTCAGCAAGCTGGTAAGGCAATGGCCCTTCGATTTCCGTTCTTTGGATGTGTGCAAGTTCCGGAGCATGTCGCTCCGTTTTTGATCGTGCCGTGCACCACGCTTTCTCGCTCAGATACATCTTATTTTGATCATTAGGTTTCGACCACCACACGCTCTTGACAGATCTGTTGTGTCTTGGAAGTGCAGTCCTATCCCGAGTCGCTGCCCGGGGCCTGCCGGCAAGGCAACCGATTGACAATTGCGCGCCTTTGACGGTAAAGCCTGATATACGGCATCCCCGACAGAGAGCCTCATGGACCAGCTGACCACCTGGCATCGAACATCAGATACCTAAGCCGATGTCCAGGTCATGTCAATGATCCTGGGCGGAAGTCTTTCTTGACACCGACGCTTGTCGATTAGACCATCTTCCTTCCGGCTTGTGAACTAATCATGCCATAGAGTAAAATCAAAGTAGCCTAGCGCGTGGCTGGACACATCCAATCAGTATTAAGGACATCGCAGCCGGGGATGTACCATAACTCACTGACGATTCTTGGATGTTCGAAGTTGGCTAAGGCGCGCATATCCATCCCGCCGAGAATTCAGGAAAGGGGGACATCCTGCAATCCAAAGGGTGCAACTTGCGATCAGCTCCAATCACAGCATGGTGTCCACGGAAGTCCGATATCAAGAGGATAAGCGCCACCCGCCCTGGCTCAAGCCAACTGCGTTATTTCGGATAGATCCTGGTGAGTACTAATGCGAATCGGAGGTAAGTAATGCGTTGACGGCATGAGGAGAATATTTTTTGACCAACACATACGGCAACGCAAGGAACATAGATAGGAAGATTGTCTGCTCAACCAGGCTTTGGGTTGTTGCTGTTGAAACACGAGAGAGAGAACACGCGACGCACAAGGCTAACGAGCGGAACACGGATCCGGCATTCAAACGCCGTGTAGAGACGAAGGAAAATAAATGACGGCTGCATCGTAGCGGCAGCCGGAGCGACATCGGAGGCGCATAGGCAGCAGAGCGGTTTCTGGCGAACGCCCAGATGTAGCCTCATGCAAGAAAAGACGATCTCGACGTAAAAATTGCGGCCATAGTCGCTGAGAGAAATTTAACCCCGGTTCAGGAACCGTCTGGGGTGCGCAGATGTAGATCTACCGAGGGGGTCCTTACTTCAAAAGGGTCAACAGTCATACCAAGTCATGTCAACGCAAGTAAATTGATCCGTCTTCGAACTTGACTGCAGCGATCTAGAGAGAGATCTATACGGGATTAATGTGAGCATCCATGGCAGCGTCCATACGCGTCCATAGCACGATTAGTGCCTACAGGACGTCGGCTACAACTTCACGGAACTCGAGATGGCAGTCGAGAGGGTGCCTTCGGGGAGGGCAGCAGAAACTTCGGTATGGCCGCGGTGTCCAGCTAGATGGACTGTGTATCGATTGGAGCTGTCGACGTCCATGTCACTGTCAAGATGAGCCCCTGAAATCGGCGGCGGGCCGTGTGTGATGTTAAGTGACGTCTGTGCAAGAACGGAAGAAACGCTCAGCTCAGCAGCTGTGTTTCAGCAGCAGCTATGGTGCAAGAATCACGGACCGCGCAACGTGGCTAGAAGACGACCGCGTGTCAGCTGGCCCACCGCTGGCATCGGCCTTAGCTTGAACACCAAGAGCTAACGGCAAGAACATGGAATAACCACAGATGGGGACTTGTCAAAACGAAAAAATGGTGGTGGTGCTAGGAGATGTTTTAGCGTCGGCGGTACACTGGTGAGTGGGCAGTGAAACTATGGAGGTGCCGACGCGTGCCGAGCGGGGCCTGGGCGAGGGCGGGACATCACGTGACAACGCGTCTCGCCGCCACGCCAAATGGCCAGCCGAGTCACCCAGGCCTGCCATGGCTCCCTTCGATCTAGACGCGTGCATACAGCAGCTCCTGCGCAAACAACTCCTTCACGAGGCCCTCCTGCGCGAGATATGCGAGAAAACAAAGGAAGTTCTCATGCGCGAGTCCAATGTCGTCCATGTCAGCGCTCCAGTGACCGTCGTGGGTGACATACACGGGTGCGCACTTCTCCCAGCTTGCCAGCTACACCCTCACCCTTCATCATCTATCAAGGCAGTTCTACGACCTTATCGAAATCTTCCGAATAGGCGGTTATGCCCCACACACGAACTACCTGTTCCTCGGTATGTTGCCGACCAACTCCATCTCACTCCGCAGTATCTGACTCCCGCGCATCAGGCGACTACGTCGACAGAGGACTCTTCAGCGTCGAGACCATATCCCTTCTGACATGTCTGAAACTTCGCTATCCCGACCGCGTCCAGCTAATTCGCGGTAATCACGAATCGCGAGCAGTTACCCAGGTACGCATCCACGGCTTCACGTCCGTGAACCAAAATCTCAATCACTCCAGTCTTATGGATTCTACACTGAATGTGTTCGAAAGTATGGCTCCTCGCGAGTGTGGACATACTTCACGGATATGTTCGACTTTTTGACGTTGTCAGTCGTCATCGACGATCAAATATTCTGCGTGCACGGCGGTAAGTGCATTGTCCCCGTCCGCTGCCCTAGCTTTGGACCTAACCACTTCTTCTAAAAGGATTGTCGCCGTCCATACATTCCATAGACCAAATCAAGGTCGTTGACAGATTTCGGGGTGAATCAAAACCACAGTCTGATTTTACAGCGGTCGATTGATATATCCCTTCTGTCAGAAATCCCTCACGAGGGACCCATGGCAGACCTTGTATGGTCTGATCCCGATCCGGAAAAGGAGGACTTCGCCATCTCACCTCGGTACGTATATCAAAGTTTACTCTCCTGTTACGCAAGCCCACCAGAAAGTACCGACAGCGGCGCGGGCTATACTTTCGGCTCGGGCGTGGTGCACAAGTTCCTCGAAACGAACCAAATGTCACACATTCTACGTGCTCACCAGTTGTGTATGGAGGGTTACTCTTCTTTGTTTGACAAGCACCTGTCAACAGTTTGGTCTGCGCCGAACTATTGCTATCGATGCGGCAACTCTGCCAGCATTTTGGAGGTGTCTCCCGGTCAGGGGATGTTTTTCAATGTTTTCGAGGCGGCACCGGAAAATGAGAGAGATGGCCCTAGTCACCAGGCGGCGCAGAATGCCGGGGGAAAGGTGAGAGCTTAACTGACTTCTTCCGCGCGGCGGCGAGGTGTGGATGCTGATAGTTGTCGTTCTCGTCACGCAGCTGCCAGAATATTTCCTCTGAGGACACGAATCCGTTACGACTATCAATGACCTTCTCCTGTAATTGTGACTTATGCTGTATCAATTTTCACCGTGCGACGCCTGTTTCAAGGGCCCCGTGTACAGAGTATTGATTCCGTAATTTCTTGGTAGCGTGCGTCAAGCAGCCAGGACAGCAACTGAAGACCACTTACATTCTTGCCGCCGTAAAGCGGTGCCGCTCCGTAAATGCGGAGTCCTTCGGTACTAAATTAGTTGCTGCTTCTACTTCCCACATCGCCGTTGTGTTGGGTACCCTATGGGCTATGTAAGCCCTATGCGCCATGTAGGCTCTTGGATGACGAGATTACTCGAGAACGACGGTCGCCCAGGAGAGGCACGATATCCATTCAAATTTTACTCCATAGTCAACCGAAAAGCGCTTTCGGCATAGACAAGCTCCGCAGAAGACGGCGTCTCTGATTCCACCGCCGAAGGAGGTACAAGGCTAGGAACAGCGCAAACGCCAGCGTGAGTTTGCTTCCCCACTTCTCCCACCAAAGCGCAGCGAGGGTGCGAAGAAGATCCCGCTTGCGCTGACGCCCATGGTGCAGGTATGGCAGGGTTGATGATGGGAACGGCAGCCGGCGCACTGGGTAGCCGAAGAAGGGGTTGAAAAGAGACCTGGGAGAAAGGTCTGAGGTGGTCTTAGCTTGTGGTTCTGCCAGCCTCTCTTCTGTTGAAGGGAAAGCCGAGCCATCCACGACGGATTTCAGGCTATTCTGTGGTCCTGAGGTTCTGGGAAGGTCTTGCATGCTCGGTAGTAAGCCACCGTAATCTGCCCGGCGTCCCAGATCAGACGCCCTTCATGTGCATAGAAACGATCGCGGTATTTACCTTTCGGGAGACTCGCCGGAGGTATGATTTGATGCAGGGTCTGGATCGATGGGAAGAAGACCTTCGACAGAGCCGACTCCGGGAGAACGTGCCTGTAGGTACCCGTAAGCGAGGTAGCATTCCTGGAAAGGGAGGCCAACGAACTTGATGATGTTCCACACGCCCGAGTGCGTCCACGAAAAATTGCACATGAACACTTGCGAGGCTTTATTTGAGTGGTTGCAATGACAGAAGTGAGCACATTGTTGCAAATACCTGCGGCAAGCATTCCGGGGAATTGGGGGACGACTTCACGAGTATACCATGTTAGGAGGTCAACGTTCTGGGACGCGTCAGATGTGTCAGCTTGCGCAAGAACAGAAAGGGGCAAGAGAAATGCCACGCACGATACTCCGCATAGATACATTTGACATGTCAAGAAGAAGGGTATATTGCAGAACAGGGTATCGATCAGAGCCATGGCTGTTGTTAATACGTCTAAGCTGGAGTCGTAAAAGCTCGATAGACATAAGAAGATCCTGCCTAGGATCCCCAGGGGCTCTATCGAGTGCGGCGAGGTAGAGTACGAGTATGGGACGCCCTAATATGTCGCGCGCCGAAGTGGGTAGGGGAGAGATGAAGTCAGGAGTCAATGCCGAGGAGGGCTCTACGCCGGAAAAGTCATTGAGCCTCCACAGTAGGCTTGTTTGCAGAGCTTCCAGAGCAAATGTGGCGGTGAATTTATGTCTCTGAAGTGAGGCCAAGTGAGCACATATGATTTTCTGGGTGATTCGTGGTCAAGACAACCTTGAGCATACGAAAGATAGATGCTGATATTTTTTAGAGGTTACACAGACTTGGATTGAGAAAGACACTCACGGGTATCCCGAAGCCAGTCTATTATTTGCTCCGTAGCTTGCTCGTCGAGCCCGTATTCGTCCACGACATTGGGCAATATCTGTTCAAGTAAGGTTTCCTGAAGAGATAGAACGCCCTCTAGATGCTCGTGATACAGAGCTTGAAGATCTCCGTGGTGCTGCGCGAGGGTTTGGTAGATGCGGGATTCCATGGCATAGTGCACTGTGAAGCAGGAGCACGGTGCTGCAAGAACTCGTCGTGGCACGCGACATGTGAAATTTGGGACTATGGTTAGGGTTCTACACGTTAACCATCGACTCGTCGATACCTCCTCCGACTCAGAAACGATGGACGGGGTCAATTTGGTCAGCACAGCTATCCTTTACGTCGACCCCTCGACCTTGATCTCAAAATGTTTTCTCTCAGAGTCGGCCTGGATCGGTATATTTCCCCTGCTTTCAAGGATATAGACACCGCGACCAGAACCCGTGCCTCTGCTGCGATGTCCTACTCTCGACGAGGAACAAAGGCCCGCGTGCACCTGCAATTGCATGCGTGGTGAGCTGGGCACAAGGGAGAAAATCGCGAAGCTTTACTTATAAGCTGGTGAGACAATGTCAATCATTCGATACTCGACCCTGCCTCTTTTACTCCCTCGGTTTCAAAATTCAAATAACGTTGAAGCTGGGACTAACGGATGCATCCCGCTCTGGAGAGGAACATATGATTCTATGGGACTCCAGACCTATGCCAGGGCATCGCTCCTTTGCGCATGCCAGCAACTTGCTATCGACAGACGCACAGAGGGGCATCATCCCGCGGAGCCGCGAACTCGGTATGAATTCCTGTCCATCCCTGCCATTTTCCATCCCTTTCACATATAATCAATTCCTCCGAGGTCATCTCAGAGTCGCCGCGGGAATGAGGCTCGGCGATAAACCGACGATCACCAACGAATAAAGCTCGGGACAATCAGTGACAAAAAATTACCCTTCTCCTCGCAAGCAACATCTCGTGCAACATGGGAGGTATTGCGTCGCATGACGAACAATTCTGTACTGGGGTGAGCACGCATTCTATTATCTCAAACAGTATGGCAGGCTGAGTCTACACTCATGCAATTTCGTAGAATAATTCCACGGACAGCTCGGCGTTCTTCATCTCTCTGAACATCGTCATCGTGGGATGCGGCTTAGGCGGTCTCACTGCTGCCTACAAGCTGGGTATGGCAGGACACACAGTAACGGTCTTGGAACGAGCAACTGCCCTCGGTGAAGTCGGAGCCGGCATACAGATCACGCCGAACGTATCTCGCCTGCTACATCGGTGGGGTGTGCTGAATCGTGTAGGTAATGTCGGTATCCGTCCCTTAGGGCTCACCTTCTTGAGATGTGAGTGGTCCACTCATGTGGGCTCGTCATCGCCGTAGCTGACCGCTCCCCTAGATCAGAACGGGGAGCGAGTGGGATACACACCACTCGGAGATCACATGGACAGGAATCACGGCGCGCCTTATTATCACATACATGTGAGATTCATCCATGTCATGGTCGAGAGGCCCTCTCACGAGGTCAATGCTTAGAGAGCCGATCTTCTCGACATCCTATATGACCTAGCACGGCCTTACGCAACCATTCGCCTCGACGCGCGTGTCGTATCTGTCGACCCGTCTGCACCCACTTTAACTTTACACTCCGGCGAAGTGATCACAGCGGACCTCATCATCGGAGCCGACGGACTCAACAGCATGATTCGCGAAGTTGTCATGGGCGGCCCGTTTCCTGCGGTACCTACCGGAGACGCTGCATATCGCGCCGTCATCCCAGTCGCTGAACTGGAGAATGACCCAGAATTGAAGACTCTGGTCGAAACTCCGCAGATGACAGCGTGGATAGGTCCTGGTCGACATATTGTAATGTACAAGATCGTGCGTAACCTTTTGACTTTTCATTCGGCGGATATGAACCCATCTCCGCGGCGGCAGCGTCCAAAGCATGTCAATCTGGTTATGTGCCATCCAGATCGTGGAGCAATCGAGTCCTGGACTGCACAGGGAGACATCGACACCATGCGCCACGAGTTCCGAGAATTTGAGCCTCGGTGCGTGCCTAGCCGGCTTAAATCCATTCTTTCCTAATGGAATGTGCAGAGTTCAGAAAATTTTAAGCCTCGTCCCGCTAGCGCTCGAATGGCGGCTCATGGATCGTGACCCAATTCCGCACTGGATTCATCCCGACGGTAAAGTCGCTCTTCTGGGAGACGCATGCCACCCAATGCTCGTGAGCCGATTTTTAGCATTGCGTAAGACTGAATCTGACATCCACCATCAGCCATACCGAGCACAAGGTGCAGCCATGGCCGTGAGTACGGCCTGATCCAAAGCGCCGTTTCAGCTTGATCCAAAACTGATTCGCAGATCGAAGATGCCGCTGTCTTAGGTGTATTGTTCTCCCGTGTCTCTGACCCCGCCCAGATAGGCTGTCTTCTCTCTGCATATGAAACCATACGCATTCGTCGCGCGACGAACACGCACATGGCTTCGCGGTTGAACCAAAAGACCTTCCATTACGAGGACGGCCCTGAACAGCAGGCACGGGACGCCTCGATGCGCGAGGCGATGTTGCGGGATAGTGCGGCGGATCACGTCGGCAATGCGAACCAGTGGGCAGACGTGCAAAAAAGTATCGAGCAATTTTCGTACGACGCAGAATTGGCCGCGGAGAACTGGTGGAAGGAGAACGGAAAGGCGGTACTTGATCCAGTCGATTCGAGCGCCTTGCCAGATCAGTGAGTATTCGGTCTGTATGCCATATGCATTTCAGATATTGCGCATGCCATTAGTTGATACTCTGGTGCGTCAGGTATATAATTAGTGTTGCAATCTTGAGCCTGCCTTCTCCAAATGTCACGAACGAACGCCGCAAGAGGTCAATTTGCGGATATCATAAAGCATGCATTTCACTTTCTTTTGAAGACACTCCAAGTGGCTGGAGATGGATGATCACCGTGCACCGGAAATACCGGAGGATTTCCGCGCTCGACGCAGGAAGCCGTGCAATATCTTCAGAACGGCTGGCTAGTTGTCGCACTCACTTCCGTAGAGTACGCAAAAGCTGTACGACGTCGAGTAATCTTATATGCGCTTCAAAAGTCACTGAGCTTTCTGAACAGCCTGAGCATGCTGAGTGGTGGCGTACGACTATCGACGAATCGTTCTACATGACTCGGTAACACGTTGACCTGAAGTTCCTTCGATGAACTGGAAGGTGCTATGGGACAGTGACGAGTGGAGGACGAACATGGCATGCAAGGTTTGGGAGAGGATGAGTTCCTGGAGAGTCAACACATTACACGTAGCCTACGGCCCCAAAAAAGCGCGCGGTTCAAGCGTGGTGTGGTCGCGGCTACCTCAGCGATCGTAAGCGCTGAAGTCGAGTAAACAGATGCATAAGATTTCTGCATGGCCCAAGTCCCATGTGGCCTCCTTGGGTCGTGAATAGCAGAGTGAAGGAAAGGGGACAGCTGTAAAACGAACATCTCATTTGCTCTGAACATGATGGACACCCTTCCCTTGCAAACACGCGTCGCCGACTCGGTTCCTTGTACGCTTGGAGACCCGGGGAGAAAGAGTGGGCAGAGGCACGCGCCTGCAGCCCTGTGGTAAGTGCTGATAGCAAACATCATTAAGGGCGCCCGATACATGGTCTGCGTGACACTGGGAGAAGGGATAAAACTGATTGCAGGAAGTCAACAGGAAGTGCATGTTGATGGTCACCGGTACCGGACACCGGACACGACCTGACATACCCCAGCCAGGGCAAATATGTCTTGCATCATTCCACCGCAAGTCATAGCATGTGGGCCTAGAGAGCTGTGATCATACCGTCGAAGGCAGGAAGAACAGACTAACCGTCACTAACGTCACCTTCGAAGGGGTGGCTGAATTCCTATACTATCTTTGTCATCCAAATTTGCCGCCGTTCCGTTCGGATGCCGTACTCCATGTGCAGTCCATTGAAGCGCGGACATCCTGGCTAAGACGTCCTCTGCCCGTGCCAGTGTGCTCTCTCCACCGTATTTGTGTCCTATCGTAACGTCACGAAGCACTTGACCCCAGAAGCCTCAAACTCTAATACGCCGTCCAGTCAGGACTCTGGAGCTGCCTGAGCTTCTAGTACCTCACCATGAACTCAGAGCGGTTGATTGACTGGTTTCAAGCTAACAATGGAACCTTTGACAGCTCTGCGCTTACTTTCACAATTATCGACGGGTTTGGGCGCAGCGCCATTGCTCTCCGGGACCTCTCGGTATGTGTCATTCTCGTTTGGTCTCGATGAACCTGGGTCATATCCCCACACAGGAGGGACATACGTTGTTCACTCTTCCACGGGACCTGACACTATCTACGCGCACATCTAAGCTTCCAAACCTAGTCGGGCAGATGGAATGGAAGAAACGCGGCCTACATTCTGGTTGGGTCGGGTTGATCTTAAGCATGATGTGGGAGGAAGCCCAAGGTAGCGCGTCCAGGTGGAGAACATATTTAGGTATGGATCAATATGTACAGAGGCTAATCCTGGATGTGTCGAAGCTAATGTTGCAGAATCACTTCCGACGTCGTTTGATACACCTATGTTCTGGAGCCCTGATGACCTAGAGGAATTGAAGGGGACTGC
Source organism: Artomyces pyxidatus (assembly GCA_022160305.1). NCBI lineage: Eukaryota > Fungi > Basidiomycota > Agaricomycetes > Russulales > Auriscalpiaceae > Artomyces > Artomyces pyxidatus. The sequence continues at coordinate 102,077 of MU277193.1, forward strand.
AGTGGTAGGTCCGTGGTACCCGGACGGGAAATATGTCACTTCGGCTGACATACGTTCAGAAAAATTAGGGAGAGACCAAGCTGAAGCTGACTACCGTGAAAAGGTGCTTCCTATGTTGCAGGTTTGTTCAGCTGTTACAACTTCGTGCAAATGCGGACAAATAATTCGCGTTTTATCAGGCGAGACCCGACCTGTTCGAACCAGAGGAACTCGATTCACATTACTCTCTGAAGAATTACCATGTCATGGGGAGTCGCATTTTGTCTCGAAGCTTCCAAGTGGAACGGTGGCATGTCAACGACGTAGAGTCCGAGTTCGACGTCGTCTCCAAGTCACCTGGTCGTACAGGCAGCGCCGACCCTGCTATGGATGTAGATGAAGAGCATGATACGATTAATTCAGAAGGCGATCTTATGGAGCCAGGAGAAGCCATTCAAGACGACGAGGACAGCGATGATGACGAAGAAGACCCTTCGGACGTGGCCATGGTTCCGATGGCGGACATGCTCAACGCTCGATACGAAAGTGAAAATGTAGGCCACTGCTGTCTAATACTATATGTCCAATTCACTCGTCATCCTGCGTAGGCAAAACTATTCTACGAGGAGGACTTTCTTCGGATGACTGTTACGAAACCAATCTCGGCAGGTGACCAGATCGTGCGGAACATTCACGAGGTCAAAATGCATTAATGCTGAAACTCTGGTCGAATAGTGGAACACGTATGGTGATTTACCGAATTCCGAATTGCTCCGTCGTTACGGACATGTAGATATGATCTCCCTCCCCGACGGCGACCTCGGAAATCCTGCAGATATCGTTGAAGTACGTGCGGATATTGTCGTCGAAATTTTGAGGAGGCGACGAGAAAATGAACAATTGGGTTCTATCACCGAGCGTGTCGACTGGTGGCTGGAGCTCGGCGGCGAGGAGTGAGTGGTTGACTCTGTTCTCCGACTTCGCCTTCTGACCCCATTCTAAGTGTCTTCGTCGTTGAATCGAACGGAAAAACTCCTTCAGAAATGATTGCGTTTACGCGGCTGCTTTTAATTTCAGATTCGGACTGGGAAAAATTGAAGTTGAAGACCAGGTTACCGAAACCCAAGACCGACATGGACGTCTTATCGCTCGCAGTTGACGTCTTCCAGACCCGCCTGAGCGATTACTCTACTACCGTTGAGGTAACATACGAGAATGTGGGCCTCTTCATTTTTGATACATATGCATATTTCAGGAGGACAAGGCTATTCTCTCGTCAACGACAGAGGACGGGAAGTTGAGCATCAACCGCAGACATGCCGTTTCGGTCCGCCTGGGCGAGAAGCGGGTTTTGCACAAAGCTTTACAAGACTTGAGGGAGAAAATAGCTTCGTCCTCCTTTTCGACTACAAAAGTGCCGAAGGTCAAGGTGCAGAATAAGAAGAGGAAGTTGGATGAGCCTGCTGACAGGAAAGAGGGTGGCGTGAAGAAGCCCGTAAGGCGGTAGTGGCATCACCTGCCGAATGTCTTGTTACGGCTCTAGAACTCCTATGTATGCTCGGCGACGATGTGGGGACAACCTACATCTATTCGCGCACTGTTTGCAAGCTGGACATCAACGCAACACTCGATTTACACTCGGAGAGACCTAGTGCAAGCTTCAGGTCACGGTCGAGCGCTGAAGCGGAAGGCGCGGCGTGCGCAGCAACGGGCCGGGGCGGGCCGTGCCGCGGCGCAGTCATTAAGCCGCTGATAATAAGCCGTTGCTACTTTACTGACCGGCCTCACAACCGATAGTCCACCGTCTTCCACCATGTCCTCTTCGGAGAACCAGTTTTCATCTCCTCCAGGATACGATGTGGATGAAGCTACTCCAGAATCTCATCCCCCAGCGATCTCCTCTGCGACAAATCTACCTGCATCCGATCATACTGCGGTGACACCCCCTGCTCAGGCTGCGTCCCCTCTCCCGCACGCGACATCCGAACCCGCTCGACCAGTAGAACAAGATCCTGCCGCACCGGCCCTTCCTGAGAGACCCGCAGAGGAGGAGTTTCCCGATCCACAAATCGCTTCACTGCATGCCATCTTCCCGGATTTCGATGCTTCACTTCTGTGAGTCGAAATAAGCTATATGAAATCATACACTGACGGTGAATCGATCGGACATAGTCAAACCGTCCTCGAGTCTGTTGGAGGAGATCAAGATCGTGCTGTCGACACTCTACTCGGTATGAGCGACCCAGACCATGTGCCGACTGCGGCTCCCACACAGCCAGTTGTGGTTCGATCTTCAGCTTAGTGACCGTTGTTCATGGACTTACTTCCTTCAAAGATGACTCAAACAGAATTGGATGAAGAATTCGCCCGGCAATTGATGCTGGAAGACGAGCAGCGATACCAGCAGCGTGAATCCCCGCTTGCGTACACTCCTAGGTCGCGGACTTCCCACCCAGTGCAGTCGGAACAAACCCCGGCATCACCACCGAAAGACACCATGGCAGACGTACAAGAGCAGTTCAGCAAGATTGCCGAGAGTTTGTCCTTCCCCTGCAGTCATGTAGTGACACGAACTCAATTACCTCAGGCGGAAAGCGAACTTTCAGCTCAATTGTCTCGAAAGTGAAGGCCAAAGTCCAAGAATTCGATCAGTCACGGTATGCTGAAAGTATCCACCTCTGACTCTAACTTACGCGGAGACGCAAGGAATGCACAAAGCTCATCGTCCACAACTGGCACTCAGCCGTCTTGGGGAGCTACTACTGGCGGACAGCCTGGCCTGGATCGACATGCGCAGCAAGCGTACTATGCCCCTCGTGCGAGTTATGACACCCCTGCGCAGGGATACGACACCTACTCCAACGTGGCTTCCAGCAGAAGTTCGTAAACCCACGTTCTCCAGGCAGTCGGGTTGACTGTCGCCTGCTGCTTTAGATACTGCGCCTTCTCCGGCTGGTGCGTCTTCGCCGGCCAGCCGACCACTTTCCCCGCCTTCGGATCCAGCAACGGGAACACCACCTCCACCGTCAACGGGCTCAGGACGTCCCAATATCGATCCAGGTACGCCGTCGTTTCCTACCATCTGACAGCGACCTAACCTGCTTCAAGGCAAGATAGGCCTATTGCCTAAACGACCTGTCTCGCTTCTCAACACGACAGACGCCCAGCCTTCAGGCCGGCTTCCTGACGATGACGACTCAGATGAGTTGGAGTACGTCGAAAATCCATTTGAGGAGGGGAAACGAATCTAGACCTCTTTGTCACAGTCGCTGAGATATCCACTGTAATAATCCAGGTCGGCTACTGCATACGTTCGTATTCGGATGATTAATGACTTCAATGTATATGCACGGTTGCCGCGCATATAAATCTAGATTCTTGTGTGCATTACTGTGTCACTGTAGACGTATTTGATCTCATGAGACGCAATACCGCTCAATGTAACATGATGCATGTCGCGCGGATGTGTGGCTATATTGCAGGTAGTTCGATTACAGATTTGCCAAAGGGTTGTCTATGGCCTTGAACGTAGGAGCCTTTCCAACCATCAGAAGACCCGCTATAGACATGTCAGTACAAGCAACGGGATTTTCCAAGACACACATACCTATGAGACCAAACAGACCCAGGATACTACCGAACACTTCGACGACGAGGATTTTCACGAACAGAGCAGGGTCGGCCGCGTCTGCCAGCGCAGCCGTGGAGCCAGTGATACCTACGGAAATACCGCACAACAGGTTACAGAGGCCGACCGTTAGGCCACCCCAGAAGAGTGCGTAGCCTGAGGAGGGTGAGGGCAGCGTGACGGGTAGGGAGGTAGAAACATACCCGTGAAGTAGTTCTCTCTTGTGTATAGGTGCATCTCATCGACGGCATCAAGCTTTGAGGAGTATACGATTCCCATAATCTAGGTACTTATGAGCGTGATACACAATAGCCTTCTCGGTGTCACGTACCACGCCGTAGATGGCCACAACTTCGCAGAAGATGACACTATGCCCGGTTCATGATATCAGTCGGGTAACCCAACACACAGGATACAGTGTGCGCACCTGATCAAGTTCTTGGTTCGTATCCGAGGTGCTCTTACTCCTCCGCCGAGAATCGAAGCTCCCGTCACGAATATGCCCCTGCAGTGACGATCAGCTGCGAGCGAGACGAAACCACTTGCCGTACGTACCATCCTGCTCCCAGCACACTGAATCCTATGCAGAGACCAATGCCTGTGGAAGCCCACAGATATGGACTCGACTCTTCGAGGAACCTCCCAACATTGAATGCTTCGCCCGAACCTAAGACGCGCGGACGTTAGCGTCGCGCATAAAGAGAGACGTGTAATGCACACCAGTGAACAATAGGTATAGGGCGATTACGAGGACGAGAAATGAGGGTAGCCCGTAGGCGTAGTAGTTGGTAAGGAGACCCATGCCTTGGGCGGTAGATGACCGCGCAGTTGAAGTGCGTGTTCCCGTATTTGGGGGTTGGAGTCCCCCGAGCCCGTAGCTGGCACCGCTCATCCAGTACATGTCACCTCCGATTCGACGCCTCTATGTACCATCTGTTGAAGGGTCTCCATGAATACCTGACTAGGTGAGTGAGGAGATACGATTCTCGACTTGATATCGAACATCGTTTCAAGGAAGGAGGAGTTTTCGGTCATAATCATTGGCCTTGACCGTGCGGGCAAAACGGTACGTGTATGTCGTTGGTTTCTTTGTCCACACATGGACGGCGTGCCACATAGACCCTCCTGGAGAAGATCAAAACGCTGTATAATGATACACCCGGTCTTCCTGCGGATAAGATAGCCCCAACTGTGGGCCAAAATAGTACGTCCTATGAACGCACCCAGGGACGTCACCTCACATTTTTCAGCCGGGAAGATCACGCTCCCTTCAACGATTCTACAATTCTGGGATCTCGGTGGACAGAGGGGCATCCGCAATATCTGGCCAAGATACTACGACGACTGCCACGCAGTTGTCTACGTGATTGATGCCGAAGACCGGGAACGACTCAGCGAGGGATGGGAGGTCTTCGGTATGTCGTCGCTGAATTGTCTACCTCGATATAGCTAACGGTGTGCAAGGGTCCTAAGACAACGTCCTTTCTGCCCCGCAAATTCTTGGAGTTCCGCTTTTACTGCTCGCGAACAAACAGGATAGCCCCAATGCAATGTCGGTGGAAGAAATTCGGCATGATTATGAGGAATGGCACCAACGCAAGGTAGAGAGTGCGCGGAGACGCTTTGGCGAGGAATCGGAGACAGAGACTCGAAGGGAACGCATCGCCAGTCTCGATGTCATGGGCATCTCGGCCCTCGAAGGGTGCGACGTGCGGCCGCGTTTCCTTACTTCCTCTGACAATTACTTCAGGACGGATGTACGAGCTGCAGTGGATTGGCTGTTCATTCGAGTGCAGAATAGCAGGCAAAGGTGGTTTCTTCTTCTCCTTTTTATTATAAATCTGACAGCATACCAATTTTCAGAGACGAGTCTTCCTGATACGAGTCTCCATACATCATCATCGCTTTTGTGGTGCCACATCCGGCCTCCACATCAATTTATACAGCAGTTTGCCTGATTAGTTGGCTAGCTTCCTTGGTTCCTGCAATCCTCTCCATCCTGAACCAATCGTACTGTGAAAAAAGTACCCGGCAAGTAACATCCGATGGTTCGACTTCCTGGTCCAGGAACGGGAACGACAGTAATTCTGTATAGAATATAGCGTGATCTGGTGGTCCGTAGAAGACGAGGTTTCTGATCCCTCGTATTCTGTATCTGCGGGAAAGTAGCGAATTGTCCACCTGGCAGTGAACTTGGATTATGATTGTCAACTCACCTTCGGTAGAAGTGGAACCGTTCGCTGATGAGGAGAAAAGCCTTTTTCCCATTGAAGAATGCCTGCCTCGCGCGTGAGATGTCTTGATTCGAAGAGTATCTACAATACCATCACGAAGAGTCCTGTATAACCATGAACAATGTGACTTACTCTGACAGGACGGCGAATGAGAGCTCTTGTTTCCGGAAGTGATTCTGAACTCTGATAAAATCAAGGGAGGACGGTATGAAGATCGCCGTATTGGAACTTTGGACGGCGGACTTCAGAATGGCAGGGAGCATCTGACATGGGCTACATCAAATCAATGCTTCTTTGAAACCAAATGGGACGCACCTGTGTAGTGAAGTATGTGAATCGTTTTTCAGGCTCATCCTTGGCACTGGAACAATCGAAGGAAACAAAATTCTACGAGACTTGAGAACCGTGCGACAACAGGCGCTACAATAATAGCTTACGAGTTCCAAGCCTTCTGGTACTTGAACTGGAGCACAACGACGGATCGTCCGAGCCTTGCCTGTGACGTTCTTCAGTAAGTGATTATATAGGTGGCGTGTTTCTGGGGTTTCATATGCGGTAAGAACAATGCTTTGTCGAAGGTAGGCGGCGCTGTAGCAAACAACCCAGCAGTCAGACTTGAAATCTAGACAGTGCATGCCGGCACCTGCACTATACGCACTGTCCGTCTAGATACCACGGCTTAATGCGAGAGAAGTCCGTATTGTGAGATTCCTTGGGAAGTTGATTCAGATGTGACATCACAAACTGACAGAAGGACAAGCGTAAGGATTGTGAGAATCAGGTAGATGCCAGGAAAGACCGACCTGGACATGTTGCCAATTTTGCATTGTGAGAGCGTCCGTTTGGTCGATCACCATAATTTCTATTGATGACAGAAAGTCGAAGTTCCTGATTGTGTGGGTGTCATAGCCGTCAATGATCAATGACCAGGGGTAGACACGCAATGCTCACTTTTCTTTTTCGATAGATATGCGAAGCCCAAGAGGGCTCGCCAGAATCACGTCGCTCCCGTAGAATTCAGAGAATAAACGAAGGCTCTTCTTTGTCGCTTTGATGCCGACTCGAAAACTGTCATCTATGTTGCCCTTGAACATCTCTACGTGGTCCAGAGGGTACGTCCCAGCATCTGCAGTGGCAAGTTTGTCTATAGTGCCCTCCGGAAGGCCGAACTCCTTCCTGAAACGAGAAAGATTTTCTATCTGGAAGGTGGGCGGAAGCATATGCGACATCAGAGCATCCAGCCATTTAAGGGCTGAGGAGCGGAAAGGCATGAGTATGAGAACGGCAGGTCGGGTGAACCCTTGGTCCTGTACGTCCTCTGGGAGTATGGACTTGTTCTTGATCGCGTGTGATAGTCGCTCGTTGTTTTTAAGAACCCGTCGACGTTTTCTAAGAACTATGAGCGTTTGTAAGAGAAGAAAGTGAGTCCGCGTACTTAGACACATGGTTTAATGCATGGAGAGAGACTACTTCACGCGTGCACTGCGCCTTGTCGAAAGTAGTCTGCGTGTGGTAGAGATCGCGATAGCTCGACAAAGCAGACAGAATATCATCCTGGAGCTCGCGAACGTCTAATTAATGTTGAACGTCTGCATACATGGCCAGAATTAGTCAAACGTACCAACTGGCAATGTCGTCCGTCGCTCCAAAAACGGCGTCCTCCATCTTTGTAGAATCTGACCTGTGATTAAATATAATAACATGACAAAGAACGGTAGACTTACGCCTGAAAGACTATCCTTCGATGGCTCTAAGCTGGACTCAAAGGGTAGAGAGACGAACAAGGAGCCAAGCTTCCGATACGACGAGGTAGAAGAATTCCATCTACGATTATCCACTGTGTCTCTCGCCGCCGTGGTGAGATGAACAGGTTTGGCGCCGAAATGACGGTCGTATGGATCTTCTGCATCTGTTTGTATCTAAGTTTGACCTGCCAGAGTTCAGTATTGCTTAGCACGGACCTTCTGCACTGTCATGACCACCTTCCGATCCGCTTTCCTCCCCGGCGTTGTCCTCCTCTGGGAGATCCTTCTCGCTTTCCCTCGTGAGGGGGATTTTTGTGACTATTTCCTGGAGGCCTACGGCAGAAGCAGCGGTGGTTGAGGAGGTGCTCCGTGTGTTGAGCTTCCGTGATGGTGGCTGCGCGTCGAAGGTCTGTTTCCTCTTCAATGACTTCCCAGCCGAGACGTTCAAGAGGGTCAAGAGTCGCGTAGTGGGCGTATTGCCATCGTCGGACATCTCTCAGGTGTCTAGTGCACCAAGAAAGACACCAAGCTTTGCTTCGACTCCGAGTGACACTGACACTGACCTCTCCGAGTCGGTGAAAATGAAAGGTCACGTGAATTATCCGTGACCTCCGTGTCACTGTCAAGTCGCGTCTCGCCGTTGATTCGCCACAACACGCTCTCCTCCGCTCCCCTTCTTCCTCCTGTTCACCTAGATCCCAGACATCTCCGTTCACTTCGACGGTCAGCACTCTATCCTGAACGTCATAAACAAACAAACACCTTCCTCGCTACTCGACTAGCTCATTGAACTTAGCCAAAACGGCCTTCACCGTTGACATACGCGTCGAGACTTACCGATATCGCGCTGCTTGAGGACGCGTTCCTGCTCCTTTAGTCTCCTTTTCCCACTCACTCTTTCCGCTGTGGAACCAATGAAGGTGCTTTGCGTGGCGGAGAAACCGTCGATTTCAAAGGCCATCACTCAGATTCTCTCCGGAGGCCAGTTTCAGACAGTACGTGATCACGATCACAACATCTACTATTTATAGCGAACTTAACTGTTAGAGAAACACGACCACCAATTTTGTGAAAAACTACGACTTTGATTACCCGCAGACTAGATCCTCTTTCACCGTCACATGCGTGGCTGGCCATCTATTGGCCAGTGACTTTGCGGACAGCCACCGGAAATGGCACACATGCGATCCATTTGCATTGTTTGACGCGCCGATTGTTACGGAAGTGGCGACCGACAAGAAGTCAATCGAGAAGAACCTCATTCAGGAGGCGAGGAAAGCTCAGCAGCTGATGATCTGGACAGACTGTGATAGAGAAGGGGAGAATATTGGGGCGGAGATAGCGAAGGTGTGTCGTAAAGCAAGACCGGGAATCGTCGTGAAGAGAGCACGTTTCAGCGCGATCATTGCTCAGTGCGTCCTCACTTTGATATCTCCTACACGTGTATATGAATGCGCAATCAGGCAAATTCACAATGCAGCGCAGCACCCCGTCGACCTCGACATGGCTCAAGCTGCCGCCGTTGATGCCCGTATAATTCTTGATCTTCGTATAGGCGCAGCCTTCACTAGGATGCAAACGGTTTCCCTGCAGAATTCGGTCCAAGATATCCAAGACGTAGTCTCCTACGGTAATCTTTCCTTGACTACGAAATATGTGTGGACAAAAGCTGAGACCATCCCATACACTGTCAGGACCTTGTCAATTCCCGACTCTTGGTTTCGTCGTATCTCGATACAATCAAGTCAAGGCGTTCCAACCTGAGAAGTTCTGGTATATCTATCTTGCGTTGACTCGTAACACGTCCGACGGCCCGGAAGAAACGTCGTTCACGTGGAGAAGGGGCCACTTGTTTGAGTTCCATGTGGCCTTTGTGATCTACCAGGGCGTTCTCAGTGATCCTCGTGCCCGCGTCACCAAAGTCACGAAGAAGAACACGAAGAAATGGTTCGGCTCTGTGATACCTCAGTATGTTTCACTTGTCAACTAACCCAGGGTACAGGAAACCTCTACCACTCACAACCGTAGACTTGCAGAAGGCTGGTTCGCGCCTGCTTAAATTAGCACCCAAGAAGATCCTTGATGTAGGTGACCAACTTGTATCAGGGGTCAGCTACCGACAATTGCCCTCCGTAGATCGCGGAGAAACTATACCAGAACGGCTTCCTATCCTATCCACGCACAGAAACCGACCAATTCGATCCTCAATTTGATTTCATGACCTTGATCGGAAAACAAACGGTCGACCCTCTTTGGGGTCCATTCGCCACGTCGTAAGTTCCTCACACGCATTGCTCGAGCAGGCTTCAAATAAGTATATACAGCCTGCAAGACCATGACGGATTTTCGTCTCCTCGTAGAGGGAAGAACAACGATCAAGCTCATCCACCCATCCACCCTACAGCACATGCCGGAAACCTAGTGGGCGACGAGAAGAGAGTGTATGAGTTCGTGACTCGGCGGTTTCTTGCGTGTTGCTCCAAGGATGCCCTGGGTTTTGAGACAACAGTCGACGTTGTCTATGGAGGCGAAGAGTTCTATGCCACTGGCGAGTCGACACTCCCTTCGACCAATGGTAGCGACTGACATCATTCTGACCGCGTAGGTCTCATCGTGCTCGAGCGAAACTATCTAGACGTGTATCCATATGACAAGTGGAATGGCAAGGAAATCCCGGATTTTGAAGAGGGTGAAGAATTCGAACCCTCCATCTGCGAGCTGCGAGAGGGAACTACCACCAAGCCGAACCTTCTCACTGAAGCAGACTTGGTAGGCCTGATGGACAAGAACGGAATCGGTGCATTACTTTATCGTCGGTCTTTGGCTACATCTGATCGTACCACAGGTACGGATGCCACGATAGCACAGCACATCGAAACAATCGTCGAGCGTAAATACGTGATCGCGCGCATGGACGGATCTACCAAATATCTGGTTCCCTCTACGCTGGGTATAGGCCTCATTGAAGGTTATGACGACATCGGCTTCGACCGAAGTCTCAGCAAGCCTCAACTACGACGAGAGGTACGGCATCGTGAACGGCATGAAGTTCAGTAGGACATTATTGATTCGTGATAGACGGAACGCAGTATGGTGGAGGTGTGTCAAGGCACCAAGACAAAGAACGACATGCTTGTCGAGAGCATTGAGCAATATAAAGAAAGGTACATCAAGGCAAAACGGGATTTCGTCAAAGTTGTCTCAGTATGGATCTTATTTATTTCCTCGAACCGGTATTGACTGTGACGTTTCGCAGAGTGTGAAGAGATATGTGGAAGCAGGTGGCGGGGCTGCAAATGCCAATGGTGGCGACGGCGGAAGAGGTAGAGGAGGTGCTCGTGGGCACGGTCGCGGGGGTAGAGGCGGCGGAAGAGGCGGGGGCGGTCGTGGAGGCGGCCACGATGACGGGGGTAGCAGTGACGATGGCGGAGGTGGCAGAATGGCACGTGGTCGTGGACGCGGTCGTGGTTCTGCACCCAGAGGAAGTACTTCAAAACCTAGAGGCGGTGCCCGCAACGGCCCAGAAGGCGAAACGACCGCTCCCGTTCGACGTCGATCTGTGTCCTCTAGATCGAATCCAGCGGCGAGGGACAACGAGGAGTTAAAGGATACCAGAGAGGCGAAGGATAGCGATGAAGGTGAGTTCCCATGACATAACCACCACCATGCGAGCTGATCTCAGCTTGCGTAGACTTGTGGGATGCCGTCGCAAATACGCCTCCTTCTCTGCCCCCAACCCGTGCTATTCCCGCAAAGCCTCGGTCTGCCGCAGGCCCGATCGCAGGCCCGAGTGAGAATATTGACAGAGCGAACAACGGCGTTAAGTGCCACTGTGGAGAGCTGACTATCGAACGCACTGTCAACAAAGAAGGGCTTAACAAGGGTAGACGGTTCCGACGCTGTGCTTCATCGAACGATTGCAAATTCTTCGCATGGGTCGATGAACCTGCCTATGGTGATAAGTCTCAAGCTGTACCCGCGAAACGAACGTATTCCGAACACACAGTGAGTGTAAAAGGCTGTCCGGCCTAATGCTCGTCGAGCATTTCAAAGCGCGTCTTTTGGTCTCAAATCCTTTTTTCTAGGCTTTGTCAGGCGACAGGGCAATAAAGCGATGTCGATGCGACTTGACCGCCGTCTCGAAGACCGTGTCTAAGGAGGGCCCGACTAAAGGCAGATTGTTTTGGGCATGTCCAAATTCTGAACAAGCGAGGTGTGGGTTCTTTGAGTGGGACCATGAGAATGCAGACCCTGGCAGTGGCATGGCTTCGACTAGTAGAAGCCACAGCATGGGCAATCAGAACGGCCAAGGATCGGGAGAGTGCTTTACGGTGAGTCCCCGCAGTGCGAGACCAATGAATTGTTTATTCATCACTATCCGACAGTGCGGACAGCCTGGACATTGGGCAAGCGGTAAGATGGTACTCCTACAATATCAGCTGCAGATCGTGCTTACTTTTCCCCAGCTTGCCCCGAAAAAGGCAGAGACAGTCTCAAACGTGCGAAGACTTCCATGAAAGCCAGCAGCTCCCTCGACTCCGCGTGTTTTAAGTGTGGTCAAAATGGTCATTATAGCAGAGGTGCATTTGTCCGTCGTGTAATTGTAGGACGTCATGCTCACTCAAGGCCAGATTGCTCAGCTCCCAATATGCCCAAAGCTTCAAGTTCTACAAGAAGATCATCTGGTTCACGTGGTCCCAAAACAGGTCGAGGGCGGGGTGGCAGAGCCGCTTCAAAGTCTCGAGGGAAAGGCAAGTCTGCGTTCGGCGCTGCTGATGATTATTAATTCATCGAATTCCCCAACGGTATGAGGCACTCGCTGTCGCTTTGTCACACGAGGACTTCGAACCTAAATATCATCGCGCCGAAGCCTTTGTACGACACGGAAGGCAGGTTCAATGCAGCAGACGTGATGATAGTTTCTCCATAATATTACTTTTCAGCTGTCCCGGCAGACCAAAATCTTTACTGACAGCAAGCGATAAGTACTCAGCAGCGATCGAAGTCTTTCCGCGATGGTAATATTGCTTTGTATCGGAAGTTATGCCCAGCTAGCATGTGCCATCCTCGGACCTGCAAAGCCGCAGCCCTGTAACCCACGCCCATCTCGCCGCCAAAGAAATTACCGATGGGCCACGCTTATTGGGCGACCTCGACTCTCTGATCACCCTCACATGACGGAATACATTCCGACAGAGTGTCCGGAACCAGGGGCTCCGGGCAATGTGACATGTTCCTGATAAGATCCTGACTTGCAGCACTATAGCGCTTCTTGACCGGTTTTATGCACATGCTGATTCATCTGACTCGCGGCCTGAAGTCATCGTTGTATAGGTATGCAAGGGAGGTATGTTTGTTGTCACCAACTCACCTCCGCGTTTGGCGGAATAACCGATGTGCGGTGTGTCATCGGGCTCGAGTCCCGCGGGCGAGTTGGCGCCGTACTACATCCAGCCCGATGGAACTATTTTAGCGTTTTCGGGGCCGAATCTCAGTGTCCAGATCTGAACTGGAGTAATAGAATAGCAAGCGTTCCCCCCGATCACGAATATGTCTCCAAGGGGTTCGCTTGCACTAGGGCGCAAGGTCCGCTCACCCGACCTCCACTCTACCCTCGAGAAGCCCTTATGAAGAGCGCTCAACCGAGGCATGAAATCGCGCCCCACCTTTCCCCCGATCCGCGCTCTTCCGCAACCACTAACGTCCTTGCATTTTGGGCACGATGAATTCGGGACACCAGAACAACAATGCGCCAGATTCGGAGAAGGAGAAGGACACCCAAATGCAAGACAACGCGTCATCTTCTGACATTGTTAAGGAGGAGCCAATTAGTGCGGTCGGAGACGCAGAAGAGAGGCGAATATGGCGCAAGTTGGATTTATATCTGCTGCCCTTCGTCTCGTTGCTATATCTATTGTCGTTTCTGTGAGTCCAACTAAATGTCGTCTCGTTCTCATTGACCAATAGACTGTCATACAATCGCAGCGATCGAAGTAACATTGGTGTGCCTACTGAGTCGAAGACCCGACTCAGGTGCTGATGGATTGTCAGGGAATGCGAAGATCGCGGGCATGTCGAAGGATCTCCATCTTGTAGGATTGCGGTATAATCTAGCAGCGGCCTTGTTCTTTGTGGGTCATCTCACAACTCTCTCGTAGTCGCATGGGACACTGACGTGGCATATCAGATACCCTATTGCCTAGCGGAGGTGCCGTCGTACGTTTCACGCACTTACCCTGGTCCTTTTTGTTGAGTATCGCGGTGTTCAGAAACATACTACTGAAGCTCACCAGGCCATCCCGATGGAGTGAGTCCTCTGGGTCGTTTCATCGTACCTACACTCATCGCCTACCCCTCGTGCACTAGTTCCTTCTATCATGGTGGCTTGGGGTCTCGTCATGACGCTTATGTGTCTTGTTAACAGTTATCACGCCCTTCTAGTGTGAGTGCAATCTCCCAAGTCTGAATGTGAATTTATACTTTGAGCAGCACCCGTATATTCTTGGGTCTCGCCGAAGGAGGTCTGTTCCCTGGCGTCACTTATTATATCTCTCTCTGGTATCCGCGTCGAATGCAAGCCATGCGCGTTGCGATTTTCTTCTCCGCAGCCACTATTGCCGGAGCATTTGGTGGGATCTTGGCGTAAGTTGGGATCCATCTTTATCGTTCTGACCTATTGCAGTGTGCTGATACTCTATGACTAAGCTACGGCATCGAACATCTTGAAGGGTGAGTATCTTCCCTGCTAACGTTCTCTCAAACACAATCTCATCCAAGTTCGTTATTCAGAAAGGCTGGGCTTCCTGGATGGCAATGGATTGTAGGATGTTCGTCTTCATCTATTAGCGTCGCATTCTGATGGTCCGGACAACCTTTCGCGTACAGTTCCTGATTGAAGGCCTTGGTAATGCACCGTTCTATGCTATCTACTGAAATTGGTAACTGAGCGTACTATGCAGTAACCATCGTTGTTGCCTTTGCCTCCTACTTCTTCATGTACGACGTGAGTACATTCGAAATAGTGTTTTTCATCTCCTTCACAAATATTTTCGCAGTACCCGGAGACGGCAAAGTTCTTGTCAGCTCACGAGCGGAAATTCGTCATCCAGACGCTCAAAATTGAGTCCGGTAACCAAGCCACTCATTTTGACATGAAATTCTTCTGGCAGGCAGTCTCGGACTGGAAGTCATATGTGCAAGTTATCATCTACATGGGGTATGCGTTGGATCCGTGGAATGTATGAGAAAGAGCTGACCCGCGCGATAGGCTTCTCATCCCAGTCTATGCCGTCGCTCTGTTCACCCCCAGCATCATCAACGCACTTGGGTATTCAGCAGCACGCGCGCAGCTTCTGTCGATCCCGCCATTTGTGTGCGGCTGTATATGCACAATCATTGTTGGCATATACTCCGACAAGCTGCAGTCTCGAGGGCCTTTTGTTATCCTCGGAGCTGCTGTCTCCATGATTGGATATATTGTAGCATATACCACGAGCAAACCAGGTCCAGGATATGCTGCTGCCGTCATCGCAGCGACAGGTGTTTACCCGACTATCGCTGTGGATCTGGCTTGGGCGGGCGGTAATGCGGGTGGTGATATGAAGAGAGGCGTTGTCATCGCCATGGTCATTGGCATTGGTAATCTAGGAGGGTGAGTTATCTAATACTGCTACTTGAACCACACTGACGATTGCCTCAGAATTTGCTCCTCGTTTATCTATTATGATCCACCCCGCTATCACCAAGGCCACGGCACGATTATCGGATGGTTGGGATTATCGTATGTGCCGCCCTACTGATATCTCTCTATGAACCTACCTCAAATTCTTCCCAGAATTGTTCTCAGCCTCCTCTTGATGTGGAGGTATAGTGTTCTCAACAAGAAGAAGGAAGAGCTCTGCGCACGTGAAGGCATCACTATGGATATGCAGGATCAGTATCGGGACATGGGCGACAAGAGCCCCCTCTTCCGGTGAGTGCTCTTGAATTTTGGAGTCGAGTTTGTTCCTCATCAACGGACCACAGCTATGTCATTTGAATAACGCCTTCGCGCCTGCAGGCTATAGCTTTGCGCATCGTTATAAATAATTTCTTTCAAGTTGGCTTGATGATGATTGGTGTTGGTTGCGTACACTAGTATGGAAATAAAATTAGGTACCAACGATAGGCGGTGGGATGGAATTACCAATTCCCCAGTTAGCACTCACCATCTGACTGGAATCGTACTTACTAGAATTGAACAAACGGTGCCCTGCGGAAGACGGTCAGCCTATTGATGTACAAGGAAGGACCCCGGAAACTTCGCCATACCGCGATGTGTTAGGGGTCCCGCCTTTCCTCGCGAGACGCGTCGCTGTTTGCAAACACGAACCTGTCGTGACTGACCACCCCTCACTCCCCTCTCTTCATCCTCGCAGAGGACGGGAGACCATGCATCTCTACAACCTGACGCTTCAGAGCGCCACGGCAGCTACACAGGCCATTGTAGGAAATTTCTCTGGAGCGAGACAGCAGGAAATAATTGTTTCGCACGGAACGCGGTTAGAACTTCTACGACCGGACGTTCAGACCGGAAAACTTTCGACAGTAATCTCAAGCGACGTCTTCGGCTCTATTAGATCTCTAGCCACTTTTCGCTTGACAGGAGGAACCAAAGGTGAGTGTTGTTTGCGAGGCGAGGCTGTTGTACGCTAATTCTTGACATAGACTATGCCATCGTAGGCTCGGACTCGGGGCGTATTGTCATCTTGGACTATGACCCTCGGACCAGCAGCTTTGTCAAGGTTCATCAGGAGACGTTTGGAAAATCTGGAGCCCGACGAATCGTACCGGGCCAATATCTCGCAACGGACCCCAAAGGTCGCGCCGTCATGATTGGAGCTATGGAGAAAGCGAAGCTGGTCTACATCTTGAACCGCGACGCTGCCGCCAATCTGACAATATCGTCTCCTTTGGAAGCCCATAAAAACTCTTCTATTATTCACCACATCGTCGGTCTCGACGTCGGTTTCGAAAACCCCATGTTCGCTGCCTTGGAAGTCGACTACACCGAGTCCGATCAGGATCCGACTGGGGAGGCATTCAACAACACGGACAAGGTAAGATCATGCTGTTTACTAGTCTTCGATCTAACGTTATTAATGACACACCAAAGCTACTTACATACTACGAACTGGACCTCGGTTTGAACCACGTCGTCCGGAAGTGGAGTGAGCCAACGGATCCACGCGCGAACCTCCTTGTTCAAGTACCAGGTGGCCAACTAGCATCGTCCGAACGCTTTGATGGCCCTTCAGGCGTCCTCATCTGTGCGGAAGATCATATCATATACCGGCATATGGACGCTCCGCAGCACCGCGTCCCCATCCCACGGAGGAAGCACCCTCTCGAGGATGCCGAACGTGGTCTCATTGTCACGTCCGCTGTCATGCACAAGATGAAGGTGAGCGCAGTGTAGTGTGACGTTGTACCAAAGTGACGCATTCGTCTCTAGGGCGCTTTTTTCTTCCTTCTTCAAAGCGAAGAAGGGGATCTTTACAAAGTCACTATCGAGCATCAGGAAGAGGAAGTGAAGGCGCTTAAGATCAAGTACTTTGACACTGTTCCTATCGCCTCTTCCTTGTGCATTCTAAAATCAGGTTTCCTTTTCGTTGCGTCTGAGTTTGGGAACCAGTAAGTGTGGTAGCGTTTTGCTATCTTTGACAAGTTGTGCTGACGATGTATCATCTAGGCAGCTATACCAATTTCAGAAACTTGGAGACGATGACAACGAACCGGAGTTCAGCTCGACGGACTACCATTCCTTCGGCATGGCTCAACCTACACAGGCATTGCCTCGTGCACACTTCCGTCCTCGTCCGCTGGAGAACCTTGCGTTGGCGGATGAGCTGGAGTCGTTGAACCCGGTCTTGGATGCGAAAGTTATGAACCTACTGCCTAACTCTGATACACCTCAGATCTTCACGGCAAATGGGCGCGGTGCGCGGAGTACATTCCGCACTTTGCAGCATGGTCTAGAAGTGGAAGAGACTGTGAGCTCCGACCTACCTGGTATTCCGAACGCGGTATGGACAACGAAGGTTAAAGAAGACGGTAAGTTACATCTGTCTTGGACGTCCATCTCACTTATTTCATACATCATTGCTCGTAGATCCATTCGACTCCTATATCATTCTATCGTTCGTCAATGGCACTCTTGTGCTATCCATCGGTGAAAATATCGAAGAGATACAAGACACTGGCTTCCTTTCCTCAGCCCCAACACTTGCCGTTCAGCAAATTGGCTCAGATGCACTCCTCCAAGTACACCCGCAAGGTATCCGACACGTTCTCGCTGACCGACGTGTCAACGAGTGGCGCGTACCATCGGGCAAGACCATCGTTGCCGCTACGACCAATAAGCGACAGGTCGTCGTTGCCCTGAGCTCTGCGGAGCTCGTTTACTTCGAACTCGACCTAGACGGGCAATTGAACGAATTCCAAGATAGGAAAGCTATGGGGAGCACTGTCCTTGCTCTCAGCATCGGAGAAGTTCCTGAGGGACGACAGCGCACGCCATGGCTAGTAAGTCAACCACTCGTCACATAGTTTGTGCAGTATTTTAACACTATCAAAGGCTGTGGGCTGCGAGGACCAAACTGTTCGCATCATATCTCTCGACCCGGATAGCACTTTGGAGCCCCGTAGTCTGGTAGCACTGACCTCCCCCCCGTCTTCAATCTGTATCGCAGAGATGCTGGACGCTGCGATCAACAGGACGCAGCCCACACTTTTTGTTAACATTGGTCTTCAGACCGGTGTCTTGATTCGTGCGGTGCTAGATCCTGCTTCGGGCCAGTTGACAGATGAGCGAAAAAGGTATCTATCGCAGGTCTTCTGTAGGCGGGCGGTAGCTTACACTACTTTATTTCAGGTTCCTGGGTACGCGACCTGTACGCCTCATCAGAGTGCAGATACAGCAACAACCCGCAATCCTCGCTCTCTCATCTAGAACCTGGCTCAATTATACACATCAAAACCTCATGCATTTCACGCCTCTCATATTCGATGTTCTTGACTATGCTTGGAGTTTTTCTGCCGAGCTTTCGCCCGAGGGACTGATCGGGATCACCGGCAGCGTTCTCCGGTGAGTACTCACCCGTTCCAGTACCGTGGAGAGTTCCACGGAGGTGTTTGCTGGCCATTCGACGCTTTGCTGACAAACACTCCTGCAGAATATTCCGTATTCCGAAACTCGGTACGAAACTGAAGCAAGACTCGGTCCCGCTCTCGTATACTCCACGCAAGATGCTCACTCACCCGACGAATGGATATTTCTATCTCATCGAGGCAGATCATCGGGTAATGGGAGAAGGCGCCGCCGCGCAAAAGATCCAAGAAATGGTATTCGAATCATCCTTAATGATCTCGACTGTGCTCATGAATTTTCTAGCGGTCACAAGGGAAGGCAGTGGACGAGGAGGTTGTGAATCTACCTCCTGAGCAATTTGGGCGTGCGAAGGCGCCTGCTGGGACTTGGGCGTCCTGCATCCGCATCTTGGACCCAGTTGAGGTGAGCCCTCGTGTCTTCGTCTATTTCGATGCCTATTAAGCCGTGGTCCAAGGGGAAAACTGTCAACGTCATTACTCTCGATAATAATGAGGCCGCCTTCTCCTTGGCCATAGTCCCTTTTGCAGCCCGTCAAAATGAGCTTTACCTGGTTGTCGGAACTGCGCAAGACACTTTCTTGTCCCCTCGCTCATGTAAAAGCGGTTTCTTGCGAGCCTACATATTCACGGAGGACGGAGCTAATCTCGAGTTCCTTCATAAAGTGAGTGCCTCGCATGGCTAGACAAGCATATCGCAGTACTGAGTTTTCCTCTTAGACCGAAACGGATGATGTGCCACTTGCATTGTTAGCTTTCCAAGGCCGACTTGTCGCTGGTGTTGGCAAAGCTCTGCGGATCTACGACGTGGGTAAGAAAAAGCTGTTGCGTAAAGTGGAAAACAAGGTAAGTTACTTGCAACCCACAATGAAAGCCTAGTATTTATCTCATCTTTAGACCTTCTCATCGGCCATTGTGAGTCTGAACACACAGGGCTCCCGTATTCTGGTGGGGGACATGCAAGAATCAGTTTCATTCGCTGTCTACAAGGCCCCGGAGAACCGATTACTCGTATTCGCTGACGACTCGCAGCCTCGGTGGATTACCTGTTCGACAATGGTCGACTACACCACCGTCGCAGCTGCCGACCGGTTCGGCAACATCTTCGTCAACCGACTAGACATCAAGGTGTCGGACCAGGTCGACGATGATCCCAATGGTGCTGGAATCCTGCACGAAAAAGGCCTGCTGATGGGTGCGCCGCATAAGACGAAATTGTTGTCTCATTTCCACGTCGGCGACCTCGTAACATCCATACACAAGACGTCACTGGTCGCTGGGGGTAGGGAGGTGTTGCTGTATACCGGCCTCCACGGTACGATCGGTATCTTGGTGCCGCTCGTGTCGAAGGAGGATGTGGATTTTATCTCGACACTGGAACAACACATTCGCACAGAACAGACGAGCCTTGTCGGCCGAGACCATCTGTCGTGGAGAGGCTATTACGTTCCTGTGAAGGCTGTGGTTGATGGCGACTTGTGCGAGTCGTTTGCGCGATTACCCGCACCGAAGCAGAGTGCGATCGCAGGGGAGTTGGATAGGACGGTGAGCGAAGTCCTGAAGAAGCTGGAACAGTTGCGGGTGACGGCAAGTGGGTTCTGAGGGGTTGTTCGTTCTGCATGCTCGAGATATCTGTGTATTGCTAATATATAACATACGTGATTCTGACGAGGGTTACATTGATGATCTTTTGCACTACACATAATCCAAATAACTGATAGGAAGAATAAGTCAACAAAACAAGTTCAGGTAGGAAAATGCCATCGCCCCAGACACTCGACGCGCGCACTCATTAGAGGAGCGCTCAGCTTCCGAGCTACTTGTGTAGGCAGCCGGGGTCTTCCTTGCCGCCTGTGTAGTCTTTGGGCAACAAGTCCGGTGCTCGCCGGACACCGCGTTCGCTGGGGTAACGTGATAAGCTGACGACCCATCTGGACAGAGTACTCGCTTACATTTCGTCTACAGCAACCATGAGGTCATAATTGATTTCCTCACTGACAACCGAGTCCGACTTGTACGCAGGGTGCGCCCGCACAAAATCGCGTATCCATGTTGCGGGTGTCTTGAGCGTGCCTTGCAATACAGCACGTTGAGCAAACTTTGGATGGAGATGGAGAGGATGTCCCCTTACCGTTTGCCCTACACCTAATGAGGTCCAGATACGAGTCGATCTTCTGCGACTCTGCGTCTTTCATATCGAGCGTGTTCAGATAGTCCTTCACCAAGCCCAATAGACCTGGAAAGGCCACTCCCTATGAGTAATCTGTTAGTTCGGAAATGCTGACCCAATGAGACGGCGAACACATACCCTGCCATTTATGATCTCGTCCATGGTATACTCGTCGTACTCATCATCCACTGACCCTTTCGGAAGACCTTCCTCTGGCAAAGCTGGGGGAGGAAAGCAATTGGGAAGAATACGGTGTTTCAGGCCGCTTGATGGGGTACTGCATCCACTATGCGATGGGGAGTTGTGATGGGAACTATGTGGGGACATGCCGTTGGTGGTCCCATTCACGGCCGTTGCTAGTGACGCGGATCCAGAATTGGTACGAGATGGAGGTGGGAAGACATTCTTGCGGAACACAAATTTGCTGCTGCGGACAGCATCGCGCTGCTGTGCTCTCCGCATGTTCTCATCGACCTGCAAGATTCCAACATGTCATTATGAGGCGAGAATAGAGTGTCATATTACGCACCTTTGATATGGGCACGTAGAAGTTCAAGTTCATGCTCATGACCGCGCGAGAGAGCAGAACGATGAAAACGGCGAATGCAGCGTTTTCAAAGTCTGTCATCTGAACTTCCATGCTCCGAAATTCGACTCGCCATCCAATCGGGGAGTTGGCAGGCGGAGGTTTGAATCGTAAAGTCTGCCAGTTCGTGGATTGTATGTTCTAAAAATAACCTTCTCAGTTCAAATACAGATACCGACACACGACTGGTGAATGTACATACCTCAAAATGGTCTGTGCTTGTGGTATTATCTTGGTCTATAAGTTCCGAATAAACAACTATAGGGTCGCGAATAAATAGGTGCGCCACATGCTTCGACAGAAGGTCGTCGACGCCTGAGGTGACTACTGAGTATGTTAAGTGGCAGGTCAAAACGCGCCACGTACCATGTTCTCGCAAACGGTCGTATATAGACGTGTCATATGGGAAGGGATTATCATTGTACTCAGGTCTATTCATCCAGGATTCAGAAAGATACCAATCTATGCTGTCGTAGCGGGATTTAGGTATTTGAAACTTGTTGTCCTTCAATGGCTACGGAATAGTTCAGTGTCCGAACGGTAGCCGAAGTATTGTGAACTGACCTTTAGCCCTCGCTCCTCCTCTGTACGATCATCGACGCTTCCAGCGATGACATTCCAGCGGCAATCGACGTCTGCGATATACCCCCGCCACAATGGACTGGCAGCCGTTAAAGCGAGCTAGTCGGAGGGTGAGTTTATTTTACGATAGGTATGTCAATAGTTATACCATGATAGGTCCAAGAGGAACGAAGGCATCGTATAGGCGCCTGGACTCGCCGACATGGCAGGCCTGGAATGTCAGTTGCAGACAGCAGCAGCCCATGCCGAATCCCATTGCATCCATATAGATATGATCCACCAGGGCCGCGCCATTCTTGGCCTCTGCAATGTCGTGTCAGCTTGGTGTATTCCATGTTGCGCATACATAAGGGACGCACCGGGATCTTCAGGATATATATTCCGCTCCCAGGGAATAGTGGGGTCTACGAATGGTCTAGGCGTCCGCTCGTCGACGAAGATTGGTAAATTGATTGCAACTTTAGATCTTCGCCTCCTCCTGATGTTGGCGGTTAAAGTCCTGCGATCCGAGGTCAGCGGCGCTCAATCGCTCGAGGGGGACCTTCGAGAGATACTGACGGAAAGCGAGCGTGAGGGTTAGTGATCTCCTCTGGGAGGAAGAGACTGTGGCTAGAGATAGCGTCCGAGGGGTCGTAATATGGTGATGTGAATTTTCCGGGGACTCCGAGACGGGGGAAAGAAGTGAAGGTGAGTGGGATTTGGTTACTTCGCATGTTCTTGCGTGCTAGATTCCGCCTTGTGCAACATATCAGGGACAATGAATCGCACAGTCTCAGCGCTGTAGCCTACCTGAACCGCATATTTGACTCAACCGACACCAAATCCCGGAGGCAGCCAGTGTACGGCGAACCGGGGGTCGACTCCAGCATGTAGCGTCCGTATTCAGGATGGAATGTCGGAGCGGTGATGCTGTCTCGCCGTGTTATCACTCCGAGCACAAGCAGCAACGTCAGAATACGTACGAGTCGTCCGTTGCGGCATCTATGCTGCTCGTCAACGGCGTCAATCTAGCCAAGACATCGGTCTGGCATAGAGACAGCACAGCGCTCTTTGCCTCGGCGTCTAGTTCAACGACCATGTACTCAACCTTGTGAAAGGTGGTCAGCTTACTTAGCAAGAGCGGTAGTCGTCGGTACCTCATCACCCCAGAGCAGCTCATCGCCGTATCGGTCTTTAAGGCGGTCCCATGTGTTTAAAAACTGTGTGATTCCGTTATAGCGGACGTGGTCCGCGTACTGCTTGGCCTCATCCCATGCGAGCGGTGTACCGAGCGACAGCAAACCCATGGAAAGACGTGGCGGGCAGGATGCGGAGGTGTGAGATAGCCAGGACCAAGCTTGAAAACCAGTGCGTCCGAGTGTTACTAACACTCACGTTGGCCATTTTATCCGCTGACTGTTCCGTCTTCCCGCCGGTCCGACCCCGCCCCGGCCTCCATCGGCCTCCGCAATACATGCAATATTGGACCACCCTGCGCAGACCGCTGCTGCTCAGACCGCAGCGGTCGATCACACAAGCGTACGTGAGCACCCTCCGTGCTCTTCGACCTTCACCACTTGCCACTCACGCATTCAACAGTCTTGGAAATCGGCCGTGAGCCGACCGTGAGCACTGAAGCAGACGCAAGGGTCGGATACTACAATAAGATCCGCTCATCGATACACATCTCCGACAGGGCCACAGGGAAACACAACTCCCCGGTACATAACTACCCGTTGCTCCCATTGGTAGTCCACTTGAGGAGGATCTTGAGCGCGAGAAGGACGTGACGCAGCGCACGGGTCCATGCTTCCTCCTGGCTGAACTGCAGCTTGACTGACGATTCGCCAATCTTGTCCTTCACGATCCTACGGTGACTTTCAGCGGTGTGGACTCAGCTGCTCCGGACAAGTGCTTACTGATGTGGGAAGTCGATGTTTGGGTCTTGTGACTTCGCCCAGTCGACCAATTGTTTCAGGCAATCGAGGAAGGCTACCATGGCAAAATCAAATCGGCGATTGTGAAGCAGACGCCCAAGATGCAAGTCTCCAGACCCATAAAGCTCGTATGTTGCCTTGTCTCCGGTTGTTCGCTCGACACGAGAGAATGAGCCCATGGGAACTAAACGATAGCTGCAAGAGCCCGTGAGCGAAGATCGTGCGATACACGTGGAGAGGAACGGCTACTTCTCAAACGTGAAGTCTAGCTTGCGAGCCACTGTGTACAGAAGCAGGAGGGTTTGTCCCCACGCTGCATTGATTTCTGCCCACTCGACCTTTTGCGTCATGATGAGGAGATATGCCCAAATAGACGACGAATCAGACGTACAGGAACGCCAGGGACACGACCCAAACGGAGATTGTTGATGGTACCAAAGACACCATCGTGACCAATACAGAAAGCGTCGTTGTAGACATTCGTCCGCTCAAGTCTCTCAAGCGTCACGGAGTCGGCAGCATACGCAGCACGTAGCGCGGCTAACTGCGAACTCTGGTCTGCAGACTTCAGCAAATTCGCGTTGTGAAGGCGCCAAAAGCTGACGGTAGGCGAGCATTGTCAGTGGGAACCGGTAGAAAGTAAGTGCAGAGACCGACTCTTCTTCCTCTTCTTCGAGGGCCTTCTCTTCCAATTCTAGTGCCCTCAACTCTTCAGCAAGTTGTTCGCGTTCCCGCTCAGCGTCTCGCAGTTGCTCGATCGCGAAGTGTTCATCGTCCTTCAATTGGCTGATCTTCCTCTCTGCTTCCTCTTTGCTCAAACCATCCTTCTCCCTTTCCTTCTCCTTCTTCACCTCGCGCTCGAACGCGATGTACCCGTCCCTCTCCTTCTTTGTCTCCTCCAACTGCCGCGTGAGAGTTGATAGTAAGATGTGAGTGCATTCAGAACACAGCGGATGGTCGATATCTGTTCGACTTGAGAGATGATTTAGTAAGCGCTGCGTAGAGCGTAGATGATGTGAGAGAGGTGACGGGTTCGCGTGATGGTCCAACTCGAGCTGGTGCTCCGGCTGAGGACCCCTTGACCCGTTCACGGCAGTTTTTGTGGTGGAGGATTTCTTGGCATGTAGCGGTGAAGATACGTGTGAAGGGATGGTCCGTATGACGCTGTCCTGCAGGAGCACAAAGGACTCGGTCGGGAGAGGTGGGGCACGCTGGGGAAGCTTTCCTTGAGCCCGAGGTGATAGTGAAGGTCGAGAAGACGCGTTCGACGGAGAGGATGATTGCCATGCAGCTTTGACAGAAGATGGAGCAGGAAGTCGAGCAAGCTGCTCCGCTTCTGAAACCGGTGGCTCGTGCGCGTTCTGGTGAGGCGGCAGAGAGCTCACGATCATGTCGTAAGCAGACGGCGTAAGGTCGACCAGCGACGCATCTAACTGGTATACAAAGTCAATCAGCATACTTCACCGCACAATAGGCATAGGAAGCAAACCTGCAAGGGTTGCTTGCATTGTTGGCAGACGAAAGACATGGTGGGCGTTCAAGTCGAAGACGACTTCGGACTTCCGAACCGCACGAAACCTCCGTGCCGAGCGCTTGCCGCCGCTCGGCACCGGCAGAGGCTCTTCATGCCAGTGGTTCAATTTGAACGTCCATCGCGAGTCCATCGAGCCAAGTGACGTTAGTCCTTGCGGCCAGTGCTTCACCCGTCGCTCCAGATTCTTTCTCAAACAGGCTCTTTTCTGAACTGTGGCTACATCGGTCTTCGTCTCTCCGGGCCGTGGGTGGCTAATGGCTCTACTCCTCAAAAATTTCAGCTTGGTACGGACGCAGTCACGCATCTGGTGGCGACACTTCCGTTTCCTTCCAGTCGTCTGTACTGCAATGTACAGCGCGAAATTCATACCGTAGCTCAAGCACGCGGAATCGTTGCATCGCCATTACCCCGTTATTCCCCATGCCAGGAAGGCGACCTCAAAGGTATTCCAGTACCCAATGGAGGAATCATTGAAGTTGTTAACCAGACTCAGCTCCGACTCAAGAAACGTCTCGCTATCGTCCTGCATCAATCGCGAGTGGCGCTTACCATACCCTACTCGACTGCCGCATGATAACCTTGCTTTATGTAGCCCTTGGCCCATGTGGCCGGCACGATGCCGCTTCGTCCTTTAGGAAGTTCTCAGTGTCTGTTTTCACGGTACCGCTGAAGCAGACACATTCAATCTTCCCAGCTGAGACAACATCCTGAATCCCTCACTCGAGCCCCGCGCGGAGAAGGGACAAGCTTCTCTTCTTTAGACGTTCAACGTTCAGGCCAGGGATGATCAAACACATGTGTGAGTTCCACAGTTCCCATCGTCATGCAGTGAACTTCGTCACATACACAAGGTTTCCGCCCTACCCTCAGGCGAGTGAGAGGCTATTGCGTCGTCCACAAAACGGCTCGTGAAGTAAGGCTTGCGTTCACTTCTCCCTGCTCTCCCCATCCAATAGCCAGTCAGGTACGCATCTCAACAGCTTGCTGCCGCAGTCGTTATTGACGTGTTTCTTAACTCTTTTCAGCCTGCCGTACATGGCTGCGCGCGTATTTGCGCTCATCATCGGTATTGACCAGTACAAATCAGGTCAAATCTGGAATTTGACTTCCTGTGTCGACGATGCGCTCAACGTCAAACGTTGGCTCATGGACGACCTTCACGTTCCCCGCGACCAAATCTGCGTACTCCTGGACGAGAAGGCTTCCAAGCGTGCTATCGAGGACAAATTTATTTCCCACCTCGTTAGCAATTCAGCTATCGAATCAGGGGATGCCATGATCGTCTATTTTGCCGGGCATGGTAGCAGCCAGTCAGCCCCAGATGGATGGTGCAACAACAATTCTTTGCACGTGGAGATGATATGCCCTTACGATCATACAACAAGAGTTAAAGAGGGCAGGGTCGCGGGCATCACAGATTGGTCTATCCACGCCATGCTCGCCGAGCTCAGCGAGGCAAAGGGCGATAATATCACACTCATCCTCGATTGCTGCTTCTCGCCTACCCGCACCCGGCTCAATGCTCGAAGCCGTCGTAGCACTCGTTGGACGCCCACGACGAAACTGGACGGAGATGATCTTTATGCGGGTCTCTGGCGGGGTGCCTTATCGCGCAAGATACCTTGTGATGGACGCGGATTTTACCAGAAGACTACGAGGTCACACGTCACCATTTTGGCCTGTAACCCTGGGGAGCGTGCCATGGAGGAGAAAGATGGTGGAAGACTGACAGTCGCATTGCTTGCAGCCAAGGACGTGGTGCCTTTGCATCGGACATCTTATGGGCAGTTGATGCGCGACCTGTCGATTCAATGCGAGGGTCAGCACCCGGTTTGTGTCGGTCAGCACCGCGATCGAGTCGTCTTCGGAGGAGCACCTTTCATTCCGGATGGCCAGTATGTGTCGACCATGCGCCAGGAGAAACATCTGCGTATCGAGGCTGGAGCCATTCATGGCATCGTAGAGGGCTCAGAGTTCAGCCTTCACGAACACAACGTCCGGGGCTCCCTGAACCCCATTTTGGCAACACTTCAGGTCTTCGAGGTGCATCCTACGTGGTCCCTTGCTAGGCCCAGAAACCAGCTCGCTCGCGCCAATGACGCTGGTTGGGCACGTATCACGCGCTGGAACAATCGAAAGCCTTTCCATGTGCATCTGAAGAAGACTTGCTCGTCGTTCATTCAATGGTGGAGGCTTCGTCAGATGCTGCCGCCCAGAATGCAGGAGGGCGCGACCACGGGAGGGTTCAAGATCGTACGAGTCGAGAAAGCATCCGAAGCAGACATATCTGTGAAAACTTGGGACCATCGCCTTTCCATCGAGCGTCACGATACCCTCATCACGAAGAACTGCCCGCCGATCGTCTATGTCCCGACAATCGACTCTGCCGCCGACGCGAGCGCTATCGATGCAGCAGCACGCTTTCACCTTCACTTACATCGCAAGAACTCGCTTTTCCCGCTGCGCGACCAGATTTCAATGGACCTGTGCCGATTAGATGAGGAGTCTTGGAGGATGGTGGGGCCGAACCTCCTGGAGAAAGGCCAAGCTACTTTGAGCCACGAGGATGGCACTCTGTACGCCGTCTCGCTGGAGAACAAGTCCGAATTGGACCTGTGGCCTTATTTGTTTTGGATGGACTCGACGGGGTACGTCATCAGCTCTGTCTACCAGCCCGCGCCCAATGCCTCCGCGCCCCTCCCCGCGAAGTCAAAATTCATGATCGGGACTGGCGATGTAGGGTCAGAGGCCCTGTCATTCCGACTCAATGACAGCGAAGCGACCAACTCTGGCTTCCTCAAACTCTTTCTTTCCACCAGTTATGCGCCAATGAACATCGTCGAGCAAGGTCCGCTTACGGTTGCAACGCCCGTAAGGGAAGCTATTGCACCCATCCCGGAGGACACACCTCTACCGAGCCCAACGTCTCCGACATCGAGAGAGCTATGGGATTCCATGATAGCATGTATCACCATTGTTCGAAAGGCCCGTGAAGAAGTAAATCCCTGAAAAGTCTCCCGGCCGTTCTGCCCTTCCTGTATATGTATGTCTATCGCCGTATTTGCTCGCTTCTAGAGCTAGATTTATTATGTATGATCAAGCTGTCGCTGGCCGGCTATGATTATGTGGTTCTTTATTGAATTTATTCCCATACTTTACAACTCTCTGTCGAGATTTATGGCTTCGTGTGAACAGTTTGTCTTAGCAAAATCTATCGGAGAATAAGGTGAGGTTTGGATGGCCTTCAGTCCGGACTCGGAACTCCGCGGACCACGAGGACTTAGGACGCGATGTGGTCACGTGCGAGGACGCGTCCGTCACGCCCTGTCTCAGTGGCAGTGTCACTTGTCCGCGTCTCGGTCGGACTTGTCTTCTCCTCCACCCTCAAGGGCATGTATACTTCCTTTCAAACAACACCCAGTATCTAAGATTTTGGATACACCTTAACCGTATCTGTATGCCTATATCTGTGCGATGGCTACCAATACTCCGGCGCCAAGTCAAGAAACTGCGAGTTTAGTGCAGCGCCTGGCGGGGCCCTCCACGGGAAAGGCTGGGTAGGTTTTTTGTATCTCCATATGAGCAAGCTCATGCTACTACTTTAGACTTGCAAAAGACCAAACAGAGATCAATCGCATCATCGCTGATGCATCGAAGGGGTCCAAGTTCTACGAGGTCTCGTCTTTTGCTGGGTCGTGCCAGCCACTGGTGTTCCTGACATGATGTCATCTGCACGGTTGATTTAGAACGAAAAGCGCAAGGACAAAGACCTCACAGAACGGATATCTCGCATTCTTCGTCAGAGGGACGATGCATTGAAAGACGTTGACATCGGTGCGTCCCAACTCTATGCTAAGTGTCCACCCATTGCTTGACTCCGTTGCAGTTAAGGTGGAGTATAAAGTGGACCGTCTTGTGAGTATCACTCAGATACAATGCCACGTCAACTTCTCATCATACCTCTCTGCAGCTGGCCGAGCTAGAGGAGGAACGGGACCTGAGTCAATACATCGTCCATGTCGATATGGATGCATTCTACGCGAATGTAGAGCTTCTGGATGACCCATCTCTCGCGGGAAAGCCCTTTGGAGTACGCTTTCATTAACTCAGATTGTACCGACGCCTCATGGACATGCTAGGTCGGACACGGCGTTTTGAGCACCGCATCCTACGAAGCGCGGAAGTACGGGGTACGCTCGGGGATGCCTGGTACGTTGTCCATTTCCACAATCGATCCTCCGACCCTGATATCTAGTATGCAGGGTTTATCGCGAAGAAACTCTGCCCCGAACTCATCACCGTCCCAATACACATGTCACGGTACAGTGAATTATCTAAAAATATTATGGCCATATTTCGGCAGTACGACGAAAACATGCTTGCTGCCAGTGTCGATGAAGCGTACATGAAGTGAGACCATTTTTGTGTACGATGCAAGTCCGTGACTAATTGGAGACAGCATCACACGGTACTGCACTGAACGTAATCTGGACCCAGATGAATGCGTCCAGCAAATGAGGCAACGGGTGGTGGATGAGACCCATCTGACTGTTAGTGCCGGGATCGCGGCAAACAAGGTTGGTCAGAACGATCATCTTTCATTAATTTATCAGAGCATTCTGACGTCGAATGAAACCTACCAAGATGTTGGCCAAGGTCAGTTCTCCAAGATTGACATGCACGAATTCATGAACTTCTGACTTGAAGCCCAGATATGCTCGGATAAGGTGCGTGGAGCTTTTGACACATTAGGATTCCAGCCTAAGGTGACGACGGACAGAATAAACCAAACGGGCAATATCACCTTCCGCACAATCGCGACGCAATCAAAGATTTTATGCGTGATTTGTCCATACGAAAGATACCTGGCGTCGGTCGAGTTAACGAGAGGCTCCTTGAGTCCATTGGCATAAAGGCATGGCTATCATTGACCTATCTTAGGCCTAGTCCGTTGACGACTAAACATGCAGACATGCGGCGACATTCACAAGCATCGTGGCGTGCTGTCCCTTATGGACAAACAATTTGGCTTACGGTTCATGTTACGCACGCACCTCGGCATCGCATCCAACCTTGTCCAACCTTGGCTACGTGAAAAACGGAAGAGTATCGGATCAGAGCGGTTCAGTGTTTTGGGGTTTCATCGAGAGGGCTATTGATCTGACACCTCGCCATAGGACCTTCAATGCAGTCTCTAATAAAGATAAAATCTTAGAGAAATTAGAAGAAATTGCTGCAGAGCTAGAAGAAGACATGGAGAGCAGCGGGTGGACTGGAAGGACCGTCACTCTGAAATACAAGTTGGACACATATCAAGGTAAACATCTCGTCGACATATCATAGCCACGTGATTGATCATCAAACCTCACAGTTTTCACTCGGGCAAAGTCTTTCGATCGCTGGATCACCAAGAAGGAGGATCTCTTTGCGACGGGAAAGGAACTTTTGCAACCTGAGTGGCCCTTGCGGATAAGGCTCATAGGACTTAGGGTCACGAAGCTGAAAGACACGCGAAAGAAGGACGATGGGCAAGGAATCAAGAGAGTGCGTATGATTACTTACTTATATTGGCTCTAAGTTTTATGTCCATTGACGATACGTGTGCCATCCAGTTTTTTGAGCCAGTGGGAGGTTCTCCATCTAAGCGACAGAAGACTCATCACGATGATGGGCGAGAGGACGATGGCGACGACGACACGATGCCAGGGTTCCACGAACACGAACCTGATCTAGAATTTACAGAGCTACAGGAAGAACACGGAGGGTGGGATGGCGATGAGGCTGAAGCCGAAGCTGAAGATGATCTTCCGACTATCGCGGCTGTTAGCAACACAACAAACCGACCTCGTCCTCCTGTTTCCGCACCTCTAGCGTCTCCTAGTCGTCCTTCTAGTCGTGCCAAGCCGCATAGCTCGACTGGCTTGAAGCCAACAGCCAGAACCTCCGCCGCGAAATGGCAAGACGATATATCGGCAGAAGCCGGACTGTCTTCTGAGCCGTCTCCAAGAATTTCCACCAGCAAGGCCCTCGACGAACATATGGACTCAGTGCCATCAGATCTTCCGTGTCCACTCTGTGCATGTTCCTTCGTGGACAACAACGCACTGAATGCACATATAGACTGGTGCTTGAGCCGTGAGGCAATCAGGGCTGCACAGGTCGAGGCTGGAGAACGGAAAACTGGCATGAACAAGAAAAAGCCGAAGATGGACAAGGAGACAAACATCGTGTCGCATGGGGTTAGTGATGGACGGACGGAGTGGTGGAAAGCACAGACGTCTGACAAGGAGAAATCGAGGAAGCGAAAGGCGTAGATTTCGTCCGTATCGCGCCCAAAGGACTGAACGATTAACGCGTTTATGTCACATACCTTTCTCTGGAGACTCCGACGTAGGAGGGCTTCACTTGATCTTGCATTGGCGGAAGTCCTTCCCAGAGACAGCATATAGTACAAATAATGCACCGAAAGAAGATAGTCCATGTCTAGAATGTCACACGAGCAGATCCCTCAACGAACCAAGTCAACTGCTACCCTCAGCCCATCGTACACTTTTCTGACCTCTGCCGCTCCCCTCTTGCGTTGGTCGTGCCTGTTCTTCGACCCTCCTCTCAGACTCTCCGTCTTCACTGTCGTCGTCCCCGACCTCGAAAAGCTCTTCCCGCTCATCCCAGACATCCGCGAGAGTAGAATTCGAAATCGGGCGGGCGCGATTCTTTCCCTTGCCCTTGCCCTGCCCAGCAGGGAATGTGGAGGCAGGCGTACCTGGCTTGTGATGCATTGGAAGCAACTGTGTGCTTGATTCGCCCGTGCCATCGTCATCAGCATCAGATGCATCCGAGTCCAAATTGAGAGATGACAAGGAAGCGGAAAGGGGGCGGTAGAGACGTGATATCTTCAAGATGTCAGTCGACGGTCGGACGAAGGGCAATTGGAGAAGGGACTCACTTCGCGTCGGTGGCGGTGATACCGCTCGAGGTGGTATGCCGTGTAAAGGCCGATTGCAGACCCTAAAAGGTTGGCCTGGGACAGGGCGTCACATATGACTTCGTCGAATGGGACTGGTCACACTCACGACGATATCACCGAATTGGAACTGCTTATACTGCGGGACGGGCGTTAGGCCCAGTGTGGCTGTGAAGAAGGGCGGAGACATACTGGCAGAAGAGACTGTACAAATTCGCTCACTATGCCGCCAAGTAGGAGGCAAACGAATCCGGTGATCAGGAGGGGTGAGGTGCGCCAGATCCAAATTCTCCGTGCATCCCTTTGTAACCAGACGGCCAGTCAGCGCCGAATGCAAAGTGACTCAGTCGACGGGCGCACTCTTCTACGTCAAATATAAAATAGAATACGCCTGTCGCAATTCCTAGGCAGAAGAAATGGAGGAGTTTGTCGTTCATGGGGAGCGCGTGAGCGAGGTTGGTAAGGCCGAGCAGAGCGAGAGCGAGCATGATCAATGCTGTTATTAGCACAAACCACTGTGTACCACATGAGTTGGTAGCGGTTTTGAGAGGCACTCAAGCACGCACCGGTCGGAAACGCAATGGCAAGTCGTACTTTGGCAGTTTGAAGTGGTGGGACCGCATGAGGCCCTTGAAAGCCCGGCGTGCATACCGGCGTGCGCTTTTGAGGATGCGGGATGTGTGCTGGTCTGATGGGTGTTGTGGCCAGCTAGTGGAAGGCGTGCTCGCCATGGCTGTCGGAAGGGTAGTAGCCTACTAGTAGGAGAGATCTATGAGGTGGTCGTGGTGTCAAGCACAGTGTGTCAAGCACCGTAGTTCGGAGGGCTGGTCCGGTCATTGTCCGAGACCTAGCGCTGGCAGATCTGATAAGATTAGATCTTCCTGCCCCGCACTCCCGCCAGTGACTAGTGCCTAGTGCCTAGTGACTAGCGGCACTCAGGCCCTCTCCCACCACCCCTCCGCACGAGCTAGGCGGCATGTCTTCTCTTGCAGAATCAGACTTTTCAACATGCGAGATATCAGACGCACTCCTTAAGCTCGGTATACCCCATGGCGGCCACATCCCGGACATTCGTCAACTTTCCCCTTCCCCAGTGGAGTCTACACGCATCTGCGGGCCAGCATATACCGTTCGCCTTGTCCTCGCATCCGACACAGACTCGCCGAAGCTACATGGCCACTTTGTCGATCTCGCACCGGAGAAGAGCCTCATCTTTGTCTCCGCACCACCAGGTAGCTCTTCCCGAAGGCTTCCTCATGGACTCCGTCCATCTGACGTATAACTGCCATATTTAGAGGCCCAAAATGCCGTCTGGGGAGGCCTCATGACGGCAGGTGCTCGTGCAAAGAAGTGTGTAGGTACGATCGTCTCCGGTCGCGTCCGCGATACCGCAGAGCACCGTGCCATGCACTTCCCCGTGTTCGCACGCGGTACATCGACCGTCGGCCAGGCGCCGTACACGCGTGCCTCTGAAATACAAATCCCTATCACAGTCAATTTCGGAGCGCAGGACGACGGTGGTCTGCCGGACGTGACGGTCAAGCCTGGGGATTGGCTGATCGCGGACCTAGACGGCGTGGTATGTGTGCCCCGAGAGCTCGAAGGGGACGTGGTGAAGTTAGCAAGGAAGGGACGAGACACCGATGCCAAGTGCTTGGAGGACATCAACAAGGGGCTGGGCGTCGCTGAGAGCTTCAAGAGGCATCGAGGGAAGTAGAAGAATGATATCACACGCGGGCTTGGCACATCGACACCCTCACACATTGATTATGCAAGGTCTCCTGGCGAACAGTCATGTATGTACATGCACGAGTGGCTTGCATGGGTGCCCAGAATAAATGCAATCACGATTTACTGTCACTTGGATACTCACTTACGAGCAGCTGCTTCTGCACGACGTCTACACAAGGGGGTCAGCCTGATAGCCATAGTCAGACACGATAGAACTCCTGCTTACTTCTCCTCGGCACGTAGCTGTTCCGTACGCGCGATGATTCTCGACAAATCTGTCCAATTGATAAGGGGTGGCTCATTGGGAGGCCAATCCTTGATGGTCAAGTCAACACGAAAGCCCTTAAGCTTTCCCGAAGGAGCTCCCAGATCTTCCACCGGAGGCAATTGAGAGTAGATGACAGAATCCGACTGCGAAGATGCAGGGCTCTGGGACACGAGGAGATCTTGTCGTCCATCCGCATTCTCGTGAGCTGGTGAAGTATGTGACGGTGAATTCGACGGAGTAGAGTGCGATGGCCCAACGTTCCAGTTCTGGTCGCGACTGTCGTCATGTCTGACCTTCTTTCTGGAACTGCGGCTGAGTAAGACCGACGGGGAAGGCGACATCTGCCTTTTGGTGGCTTCGCCGGATAGACCAGCGTCCGTTGCCGGCAGGCTTCCGCTCTTCTCAGGCGTGCCCTCCACCACACTCGGGGATTGGCGGGACTTATTCACCTTGAAGGAGGAAGTGCGCTGAGGGTTTGCAGAGAGCTTCGTCGTCGTTCTTGAGACGCTTCCTTGACGTTTCGGGTCGATTTCGGCATCGTCCAGCTCTACGGCGTCCGCTTGCGATCCTTTGACGGCGACCCTGCTGAGATCATCGAAATGCACATCGTTGATCATATGCGAACTGAACTCGTTATCCTGGCTTGGGTCCTGGGCTTCAAGCGGAACGCTGGAACGATCTCCTGACTTGCGAGACGATTCTTCACGCACTCGACTCGAAGGTCTGGACGGCACCGTTTTGGAGATGTAGCCGAAGACAGCGTCATCGCGATTAGAAGCCACAGCTCGTTGGACATCACTACCCTCCACACATTGTGAGGGCAGTTCTTGGCTTTGCCAAAGATCCCCCGACGTGTCTGAATTCGGCACAAGAATCTCGCCGCGCGCCGCGGTGTCGCTTTGCGGTATAGGCGCCCTGGGAGGCGGGACTTTGCGTTTGTTTACTGGCATCGCAGGGACAGTATGCAGAGCGGAGACTGATGATGTCGGCGGATATGATGATGAAGGGGCTAATCTCCGCTGTCTCTGTGCCAGTGTCGGCACTGCGAGAGATGATGACGGGGTGTGGTGTGCCTCCGCATAGGGTGGAAAAATGCCAACTGTTGGTAATGAGTCGTGCCTAGATTCTGGGGATGAGAGTGGAGAAGAAGAGTGCGAGGAGATGGGGGAGGATGGTGCATTGTCTCCGTTGGGAAAGCTAGGAGAGCGCAACGGACTGGAAGAGGGCCATTCTGTAGGGGTCGTCGGTTCTTTTGGTCTGGAAGGGTGGGGAAACTTGGCCGGTGTTCCTATATTCGAAGGGCTGGAAAAGTCCAAAGCTCCCTTTTCTGCAACATCATCCTTAGCTAATTGGAGTGTTCACGATAGTCCTGTGCTTACTAGGAGGTCTCCGTGCCAGAGTTTGCTCTGACTTGGACGGGGAGACTGGAGGCCCCATACTCGATGCGGGATGTGTTTGAATGGAGGTATCGTCAGATATTGGCACGTCCCGGGCCGCCTGTTCGTACCGTCTATGCATTTGGGCGTATATCTGTCGACGCACAGATACGAAGTTCGGAAAAAGTACAATGCAGCAATAACGGGCACTTACGCCCCACGACTTCATGTATTCGTTCTTTCTCGATGCACCATTGACTCCTATAATCGACAAGAGAGGGGGAATTGGACGTTGTTGAATGGTTTCTAATTGATGTGTTGAGGTTTGGGAAGGTTTCGCCTCCGACGGACCGGCGGACACTGCTTCCTGCTTGGTTTGCTTCAAATTCTTGAGAACATTACTGGACATTCTTCAGAAGTGAACCTCTGAAACCACTTTTTTGTACGCACCCAT
Organism: Artomyces pyxidatus; assembly: GCA_022160305.1. Taxonomy (NCBI): domain Eukaryota; kingdom Fungi; phylum Basidiomycota; class Agaricomycetes; order Russulales; family Auriscalpiaceae; genus Artomyces; species Artomyces pyxidatus. Next base: position 138,389 of record MU277193.1, read on the forward strand.
CGCCTCCACCTTTACGCAGGCCATCTATCCAAAGCTTGAGTTCGGCATGTGAGCACGGATCTTGTGGCGAGCCAAAAGTTGCTTCTTCCCGGCTGCCTAAGATGCGCATGCTGTCGACAAGGAGAAAGAGATGTTCTTGGGACGTCATCTTCTCTTGGCCATTGCCGACCGGGATTCGCTGGAACATAAGTCTGAATGCTTTGATGATTATGACAGCATTCTTATGTTGTGTTAATCTTTTCCCTTGGCTGTCGTTCTGGCTGTGATACGTGCTTGAGCCGGTGTCGTTGTATGCACAAGGAATGGACATACTTCGAAGCAGCATATTCAGTCAAAGCTTTGGAACTGAAGCGTACAGCGATCCTCTGTCGCTTGTCTGAGACTTTGGCCCATATACAGTCGTCTCCTTCTCGAGCTTGAAAGGTGAGGAACTTCGTGATACATTAGTGGATCCTACGGCAGGGGCCGATGGGAAGGTACCTCGACAAGCTGGACCTTCTTCCCAGCATTGTGAACCGGAAAGCCTCCCACGTTGGCACCGTAAGTCTCAGCCAGCTCTATAAGATAGTCTTCTATCCATGGTTGAATGGTATCGGCCATGATTCGGCGAGATTCCTGATGCTGCTATGTAGTGGTTGGGAGTGAGAAACACGGCGACGCAGTTGTGACTGCTCGTGACGCGACGCGACGCGACTTGTCACAGGGACACGGCCCGGACGCGCACGTGTCCTGCGGGCGGAGAGGCGTTGCGTCACGCAATGCACGCGTGGCCCGGCGACCGCAGAGTCAGCTCCTCTCGCCATCAACACTTCAACCATCATGAAGTCTTTGTGCGCTTTCATCGCTCTCGCTGCGGCTGTTTCAGCACTCCCCACAGCAGTGCCGCCTTTGGTCATCAACGATGTCCCGGGGTTGTCGTTCCAGTACGAGCAACAAGAGGGATACGACTTGGATCTCCAGAGCCTGCGCCTGGTGCAGATGGAGGACAAGCCGCCCGTCTGGATGACCGAGCTCGAGAAGGTTCCGGTCATACTTTTGCGTCGGCAAAACATTCACTTAACATGACACGAATTCAGATTGAAGCCAAGGCTCAAGGCATCAAGTTCTTCGATATGTGAGCGGGTTGCCAACACAGCCCTCACCAGTGCTGAAAGTTCTGCTGTCAGAACGGAGACTCAAGATTTGGGCTCGAAGGCTCATCTCCGCCCTATGACGAAGGGTGTGTTCGCCCCCATTGTACGACGAGCGCTCACCCACACGCGGCATCAGCGTTCCCTGTTCTCAAGTCCAACAAGGAAGTTAAGAGCGTCCTCAAGAACCTCTCGACTACAGGGCCCAAGGAGAATCTCCAGAAATTCACGAGCTTCCGCACGAGATGTACGTTTGGTCCTTCCATACTTAACTCTACCTAACGGGTGATTATGTTAGACTACCGCAGTGATGTAACAAACTCCCTGCTGAATTCTGTCTAATCTTTGATATCAATTGCCATACAGACAGGACGTCAGAGCCAACAATGGCTCTCCTCCAAGATTCTGGAGGTATGGACTAGATCGTTGTATCGTACGATAACTCTAACAGCGTTTTTGCAGACGACTGCAGAGTTTGCTCCGAAAGGGTTGCAAGACCTGATTACCTTGACCGAGTTCGCTCATTCATGGGGACAAAACTCAGTCGTACGTTATTCCGCCTCGAAGGCTCGATCGCGTCTCCAGGCTAAAATGACCACAGATTGTCCGAATCAATGGATCGAACCCCACTGACGATGGTATAGTGGTTATTGGCGCACACCAGGATAGGTCAGGCGATATGACCGACAGCTAGACTCTGGCTGACGAGATTCATAGTACAAACATGTGGCCGTTCTTGCCCGCACCTGGTAAGTGAATACCCATGCGGCACAACCTAATTGTTTGTCGCTAACTTCAGCGGCCTGGTCTTTTGTAGGCGCCGATGACGACGGCTCCGGGTCAGTCACCATTCTCGAGGCTTATCGTGCTTTGATAGCTTCGGACTTCCACCCAATCGAGAACGTCGAATTTCATTGGTATTCTGCCGAGGTAGGAACTCAATCTATCAGGATGTCGACAGAAGTCTCAACTTCGCTTAGGAGGGTGGCCTACTCGGCTCACAAGCTGTCGCTCAAGATTATGAAACTCATCAGGCCAATGTCATCGCGATGAGCCAGGTGACTTTCTCCCGCACGCTATATTTCTTGTCTCGGCTTACCGCGATCAGTTCGACATGACGGCTTGGGTCAAGAAGGGCAGCAGAGAAGAAGTCGGAATCATCACGGACTTTGTCGATGACAGGTTTGGCCAACATAGAGTCTCGCATACTATCAACATCACTGATCCGCTTTTTATGATTCTAGTGTGACGGGTCTCAACAAGATGCTTGTAGATGAATATCTTGATATTCCCTACACAGAGACCAAGTGCGGTTATGCGTGCAGCGACCAGTCCGTTAATTATCCTCATTCAACGTGCTGTCGCGTGAACTCATCTCTCACTCCAGCGCCTCTTGGACCAAGGCTGGCTATCCTAGCTCGTTCACGATCGGTATGACACCTTCTCTTGACTTGGTGTGTTTGTAGGAATAACCATCGCAACCTTCAGAGAGCTCCTTCGAGAACTCGAACAAGAACATCCACTCCACCAACGAGTACGTGCTTGATTTGTCGCGTAGACTCAACGAAATTGCTTACCGTCACCGTAGCCGGATCGACATCTCACCCGAGTTCAGCTTTGAGCATATGCTGGAGTTCTCCAAGTTGGCCGTCGCTTTCGCAATCGAATTAGCAGGCTGGACGAAGAGTGACTAGTGTATGTTGAGCAGACGTTGATGTGGTTGACAGCTTTTACTGTTAATGGCGTCGTATTCATTAGTAGGCGGAAATTTAGACCAATCACCGTTTCGTTCAGGAGAGGCGCGGCTCGTGGTCGACATGGATAGCATGCCGCACATAAAGCGACAATCAAGGGATGCATCAATCTAACACAGCGTACTTTCTTAGGTGGTCTGGAATGGCATCCGCAAGACCCTTCGACTGTAGCCATTTCTTCGAGAACAGTCGACTCTGATAGCGATATGCGCCGTCGCATAAGATCGTGGCGATGGATTTACCTGCACGATACCTCAGAGAAAACCGTTGGAGAGAGATGAAACGGCTCACCAGGCCCCAGCTTCTGCGCCAGTTCAACAGCTGCGACGACGTTCAGAGCGGAACTGGCACCGAGATAGAGCCCCTCTGTATCGAGCAGGTCGTACACCATCGTGATTGACTTCTCGTCCGGGATGTGAAAAGCGCCTGACAAGTGGTTCACGAACGTGCCCAGATTGTTCGTAATGCGTCCTTGTCCGATCCCTAGAGCCCCTTGTGAATTAACTGGGCCACCGTCTGAACTCGCAGACGTACCTTCCGTGATAGATCCCCCACTCCGCTCCTTCAGCTTCCCACCGCTGGTGACATAGCTATGCAACACGCTACCTGGCGGATCCGCTAGCCATATCTGCGTATTTCCGTCGCTCTTCTCTTTCAAATACCGGCCCACACCAGCCAGTGTGCCGCCCGTGCCGGTCGCAGCAACGAAGCCGTCCAGATCACCGCCTGTCTGCTCCCATATTTCAGGCCCCGTTGATCGGTAATGCGCCTCAGCATTGGCGGTATTGTCGAATTGGTCGGTCCAAATGGCGTTGGGTATGGTGTTGGCAAAATCCCGCGCTTGGTGGTTATAGTTCTTGGGGTTCTCGTACGCGACGGCCGGTACAGGATGCACCTCTGCACCCAACATGCGCAGAAGGTCTATCTTCTCCTGACTCTGTGGACAAAACATCTGTGAGGCGACGGCTCGGTATGGAAGCAATTCACTCACTTGACTGTCAGGCATAAAGATGACGCATCTGTACCCTTTTGCTCGACAGACATGTGCCAGTCCGATACCCGTGTTGCCCGCAGTGCCCTCGACGACGGTCCCTCCTGGCTTCAAACTGGGGCGAGGGAAACCATCCTAATGAGCTTGTGGGAGAGACGGTCGCGCCTTGAGTGACTTACCGACCTCGCGCCTCTGCATCTTCGATCACTCCCAACGCAGCGCGATCCTTCACGCTACCTCCCGGGTTCTGGAATTCCGCTTTGCCGTATATCCGACAGCCTGTTTTTTCAGAAAGGCCTTTGAGCAGGATCTGTAGGCGCAATTGGTGAGAGGTCTGTCGTGAGTTAGATGGTACGATGTGATCGAACCAGCGGGGTGTTCCCAATGGCGCCAGACAGACCGTCTACCGCTCGTGAAGTGAATCCTCTGGCTAGACGGGGTTGCCGCAGAAATTTTGCAGCCATAATGACGGGGAGAGGATTTAGTCCAAAGCTCGAAAGCTTGAAGCTGTCTCACGCTCAAGAAGCTTGTTTGAAGGCGTGGGGAAGGCGCAATGCCAGATTGCCGTTATCTAATCAGCAGCCTTGGATCTCGCGTTGTGTACGCGTTGTTTGGTCGTTAAAAATCATATATATACCTTCAGTACCAAACGCTACACAAATACACTACATGCACGCTAGTGTCCATGAATAACTACCCAGGAGATGATAGAGTCCGAATTATCTAAGTAAGACTTTTGTACATCATGAATACCACCCTGGCCGGCCGCTTTACCGAGGCACTTCCCCTGCCTCTGGCATATCCGCCGCCGGGACATGCGCTTCCGGGACATAAGGAATGTCGCTCGTCGCATGCGGGTCTCGTGGCTGCGCCAGTTCATAAGCAAAGTCGGAGGCCACCGATGCTCGATGGTCATAGCCTGGCGCCATACTCCGAGCAAGGAATGCGTCGTCGTCATGCACCTCCATGACTTTTTGGTACGTCGCCGCCCGATGCTGCCTACGCTTTCTCCAAGTCCTGTAACAAGACGCCATCAACAAAGGTATCAGCCATATACGACACAGGACGTACAAGAACGCAATGATCGCTCCGATGACAATAGCGGCCCCGATGAAACCGAAGATGATAGGGATTTTGCTGTGACCAAGGAACCCTTCGACCTTCGACACGCCCTGTGGGTCAGGATCTACAAAAACCAATTTTCGGTTCGGGAGCTCGCTACTGCTAGTCTTGTTGTTGGGATCAAAGCAATACTGGGTGAAGCATTGCATGCAGAAGCTTGAACGAGCCAAAGGTGGGCTGAGGTGATACCTTGCACGGTCGATGGCGGCACATTGTAGGCAACGACCGAAATTCGGATCGGGCGAGTTGGAGTTTGGGACGAACCCTCCGATCGTATTGTTGTGCACCAGATCAAGGAACAGTTCAGTATGCTTCGGAGTATACTGGAGTTTGAACGTGCCAGTGCTAGAAGGAGCTGGTTGGCTGTCGTATTTTATACGCGGTCTACGCACTCACTTTGACACGGGATTATCCCCACTGAGCGGTGGCGCATTCGGGAAATAGAGCACCATTGGGAACTCGGGTGGGTTCTGCGTCGGATAACACCCGAAGAATGTTGGTCGCTGGTTCACACCGGTAGAGATGAAGTCGGCCGAGGAACCTGGAAGAGGAGGAAAGTTCTGATGTGATGACTGAAGAAGCGTCGTAATTCTTGATGCGCTACTCAAGGGGGATGTTCCGCTGTGACCATGTGAATAGATATGCATCGGACAAACATATAACACGCACTTTGGCCAACCGTTCACAGGATCGTCGGCGCTGGCGTCTATGGCGACGATGGCATCCAGCCCTCGTGCCTTGACGAAGAGTTGTCCTAATGGTACATTCTCCTTGTTTGAAGAGCCGTCGATAAGCTCCAGCCAGTTGGAGGACGAATCTTCGAAATTATTAGGTTTTATGCCTTGGAAGGGCTGCGAACAGTTGTTAGCCTGAGTGCACTATGTGATCAACCAAATCGTCTCTTACACTTGGCCAATTGGCAACATCATCGGCACGTGTGCGAACTTCAGCCAGCTGACGACTGAGCACGTAGAGGATGCTTTTTGCCGCACTGTCGTCGAAGCCTTGTATGTCGTTGTGCGCACGATCCAAGATTTGCTGGCATGGTCCGAGGATCAATACTCTGTGTTGCCTTTTGAGGGAGTTCGTAGTACTCACATTGAAGAGGCTGGCGCTCGTGCCCATTACAAATCCCGTCTGGTCGAAACCAGTCACACAGGCTGTATCGTTGTCCGGAACACCGTTGTTCAAGTGCGTGCCAACATAGGAAATGTTCATCATTGCGGAGAGATCGGGATCCCACGATCCAAATTCCATAGGTGTTATCTGACCAAGAATTCAACAGAATTCTATGTAGCAGGGGAAATAATATTACCTCGTACACCACGGGCCCTGGCGGAAGAGCGGTTGTCAAGTTTGAGCCCACCGGTCGAGAATCTGCTTGGATTATCGGGAAAGGAGGTACATGTTCTAGCCACGGGGGTGTTTCTGGGACCTTTGACCAAAGTTGGCCAGCCCCATGAGCAGTGTCATTCGTGAAGAAGTTGTCCCTTGAGGTTTGATTCAAAAAGTGAAAGGATATCATTCGTGCCCAAGGGTCTGTCAGACTCGTATCGCTGCATGACTTCCGTCAGCATGGTGGTCGGAACTCTCCAGAGACGCGTCGACTCACATGCTCTTGTTCGCTTTAGCAACGACGCTCCACAGGAGGCTTCCATACCATTCTTGATTGAGTTTGGAGAAGAGGTTGTCGCCATCCGGTGTGGCGAGGGCCAAATCCAACAGCCAACCAGACGTGTTAACGCCGTTGCCGTAGACCATGTCCTTGACGGTAGGCCAGTCGTTCATGTACATGGACCCGGTAATCCATGATCCACCTAAGATGAAAGTGAGGATCGCATGATGTCTAAGCGAAGACGACTGGAGACATACCAGAGAGACCAGCGAGGTACGACGCGACTTGGAGCAACCCTCCCGTACCAGCTGCCTTGGCAGACTCGTTACGTGCATCCAGACCAGAGATGACTCCTGCAGCGTACTGTGCCGCTCGGTACCCGCCTCCGCTTATAGCGATCCCGATCTTGGTGTAGTTGTTTCCGAATACCGACAAGTTGTAGCCGATGGCAGAGCCGTCGCCCGCCCAGTTGGTCCATTCGCTTGGAATGACTTGGGTGAAGCGCGTATTCACGTAGCCCGCCTCGCGCGGATGGAGGGTCTGGTTGAGCGGCGTGAAGACGCGCAAAAGCGGAGCCGTGGTGATGTCTGGACAGGGCTGGTTAGTAGCGGGAGCGTAGTCGGTGACGGCGCCCTCATCGTCGGCGAGGGTGCTCAGGACCAAGGCGAGCAGTGAGAGTGGGAGAAGCATGGATGGCGTTTACCTTGAGGGGTTTGGACGCATTTCGAGTTGCTTGAATACGGCTTTTCACAGGGTGCTGCGAGCCCACGGCCCTTGCGCATCAAGTGCGGCCATTGTCACGCGAGGTGACACAGCTTCAAGGTGAATTCTTCCGGTCATCGATCGCTGCGCTCGGTCAGCTCGGTGGGCGTTATTATGTACGGCGCTCATACGTGCAGCGGCGCTCAACGCTTCCGTCAGCCTGCTCAATTGACTCTGCTCAGGTTGTGAGAAAAAGTGGCATAACTGTACATTGATTTCGCTACGGCAACCAGTCGAATGAAAATATAGAAATGCTCAACGGACCGATACTGAACCGCTTTATGAGTCGTCAAATCCTCCTTCAAACAGGTAGTTTGCAGCTAGCTCCTCGTCCTTGTCGCACGCAAAGTAAGCCTCGATAACCGCCTGTCGTGGGAAACCCAAGGCTTCCAACTAGAGACGTCGTCAGAATGATCGGTCCACGCGGCCAATGGCAGTACTCACCCTCTCGATGGCATCGCGTTCCTCCGGCGTGATGCTGACAACCTGAGTGCCAGGCGGAAGGGCACCGCCCTCTCCGCCGAGCTCGCCGAGCTCACCATCGCCGCCAAGTAACTGGAACAAGGCCTCTGGGTGCTGAGCAATGAGGGCGGCAAGTTGGGGATTCGACGCTCCCAGTTGCTGAACGAGGGGTTGTATCAAGGCGGGATTCTGAGCAACCATGTCCCGCAGCTGCGCAATTTGAGGGCTGTTCTGCAAAGCAGATAAGTCAAGGCCAGCAATCCCGCCACCGCCGCCCCCGGCACCTCCCAAGGGGATGCCTGCAGGAGGGCCTTGATGTTGTTGTTGCTGCTGTTGCTGCTGGGCCAGCTAATCGGTGGCGACATCAGTTAGTGTAAGAATGCCGTGTCTTCACACATACCTGAAAGAGATTCTGAGGACCCCCAGCCGCAGCAGCGGGTTGTTGGGGAGCAGGGGCACCAGTAAACGCAGGAGGTTGAGCAGCAGGCGTCCCAGGAGCTCCAGTGGTGGCCGGCGGAGGAGCTGCGGCCTCGGCCTCCAGATGAGCGGGAATACCCTGGAATCCCTTATCAGCACCCTCGCAACAGGAAATTGATATCAACCGCTTACCGTCATAAGGTACTCGACAGCTCTGTCTGGGTTGTTGTAACTCGCACGCAACGCCCGCAGGACCTGCTCTCTCGGGAATCCCATCTCGACCATGTTCTGGATTGTAGACTGCAATACGTCTCCAGTTACGAAAGAGCTCATGTCTCCAAATGCGGGTACGGGTGCTGCTGGGCCAGAGACAGGGGCGGACGGAGCTGGGTCTACGGGGGTTGGGATGGGTGCTTCCGGTACTGGTGCGGCTGGTGCTACTGCAGGCGCAGGTGTAGGTTGGGTATCGGGTGCTGAGACGTCAGGCGGCGCCGAACTTGAGCTTGCACTAGTTGAGGCAGTAGGTGTGGCCTTGGGCTGAGATACTCGATCGATGGGATGCATAGAATGTAGCTATGAGGGGGACATACCTTGGACACCATCAGCACCAGGAAATCCTTCTCTTTAATTTGACATGATTCGATGGTCTTCTCATCAGGTAAGACTTTACCTGCGGAGAAGATTGGGACTCGATGTGACGGCGAATACGAGGCTAACACTCACCAGAATAAATTATCTTCTGATTCTCCAGTGGATGACTTTGACTCTCGAGTATCTTCCTCTTCAAGTCCCCTATAGTCTCTGGGCCTTCAATGTCGATCTAGATCAAAGCAGTCAGTCCAACTCAGTCCATGTCCGGCGGTGAGGCAGCGGCGGTCGATACCTGGAAGACCTTCTGCTGCAGGGTCTTGATCGTGAGTTTCATGACAGAAGCCGCTCGGTGCGATCTATCACGAGCGATAGAATGTGAGCGACCAGGAAAACGGAGAGAGAGAGAACGACTCGCCGTTGGAGATGGTAAAGGAGCAGGCGAGAGATGGAACTGACGCCGACTCGGACGACGCGTAACCGCGTCCAAGGACCCCGGGAACCCCTGCCTGCGATAAATTACATCAGCTCAACACCCCAGGCGCGACCTGGCGCACCGCGGCCTGCCAGCTGCAAGCAGCAGCCCTCCGTCGCCAGGTGACAAGGTCCGCTCCATTCCATGCATTCTCTCTCTCAACTGACCCTCACCATCCAAGCATATGGACCACGAATCCGGGGACGCCTACATCCGTCGAATAGCCTCCTTCATCAGGACCAACGAGCCGCGCCTCGCTGAGGCAGCATTTCAGCGGCGGCGACGCCCTCGAAAGCCTGCCGAAGCAAGCAATGCATCCGCCTTCAATCCTCTCTCATGGTGGGGCACGGATCCCACATCCCAGACATCTGCCAACCGTCCGAAACCCCTCGCCTTCACCACCGACACCCACCGACTATTCTACCTTCTGATCCGCCTCGAAGCCCTCGACCTTCACGTCGGCTCGCTGGATGTCAAGGTGGAACGTCCATCGCGGCCGATGAACTACGTGGATCTATTCCCCGGTGCAGACAGGTCCGATGCCATGTCTCTGACATCTATCCGAAGCTCTCTGTCCGCCGTCTCTCGGCTTTCGTTAGGCGTCAGCTTATGGGGTCGCCCAGAACCCCCAAGCGTCGAACAGGAGCTCAAATACATCTTCAGCAGCTTTACGAAGATTCCGGCGCTCTCGCTGCATGCTCCAGGGCCGAAGAAGATCCAGGAGATTGCTAACGAGCCTCCCAACGAGAACGCGCTGCCTCTGGACGCGTTCCGAAACTTGCAGAGCTTGGAGTGCATGGACATTGATCCCAGGACACTACTGGGATGGGATCGCCTCGCAGAAGTCCTGTGGAGTCTGACGATCACTCGAAGCGGATTGGACGATGTCTCCGATGTATTCATCGACGCAGTGTTGGACGATCAGGCGCGAAGAGATGGTGGTGTGGCTGCTTCACGGCGACGTAGTTTCCACGGTCCCTCCAGACAAACATCGTTTGACAGCTCGCGCATTCCCGAGTCCATCTCAGAGGATTCCGAGGAGGCAATCCCACTGGCTGATGACCTAACTCCGGTCCCGGCAGCAGAATCGCCCACCCCCCTACTCCCGTCTTCTAAATGGGCGTTCCTGCGTTACCTGTCGTTGGCGGATAATGCTCTCACCTTTCTACCAACTGCACCGCTGCCATATCTGACTTCCCTCACCCACCTCGACCTCTCATCCAATCTCCTTGTATCAGTCCCGGAGGGACTTGCGTCGCTTTATAACCTTGTATCCCTCAATCTATCAGACAACATGATCGACTCCGTGCTGGGAATCTACAAACAGCTAGGACAAGTACTCACTCTTAATCTCTCCCGAAATCGACTTGACTCCCTCTGCGGTCTCGAACGCCTGATGGCCTTGGAGCGTGTCGATGTGCGACATAATCTGCTGGAAGATACCGGAGAAGTCGGCCGACTTTCTTTATTACCCAACATAACGGAATGTTGGGTGGAAGGAAATCCACTCGTTGATATCGAGGATGCTTACCGAGTCAAATGCTTCGACTTCTTCTGGAGAGAAGGGAAATCCATCCTCCTCGATGGAACGCCGGCAGGTTTCTACGAGAAGATGAACCTTACATCATCACCCCCGGAGCAGATGAGCTCATCTCGACCCATCTCGAAAGCATATTCACCGCCTGTTGTTCCCGTCGGACTTGTCGCAGTCCCTGCATCGACTGCTTCTGGAGGTGCTAGTTCATCCAGCAGTCCTGCCTTCGGCGCGTCATCTTCTTCGCACAATCCATCACCCTACCTGGCGCCGGTCGCGGGGAAGCCGAGGAGGAAGAAAGTGAAGCGTATTGTGGATCTGGATGGAGGGGAGGTGGACAATCACCCTGTGGACAAGGCACATATTGCAGAACCGGAGAAGCCCTCGGCGGATCCAACCCATTCCCTCGATCGAAATGCCGTTGCCTCTTCCTCGAGTGAGATTCCAGAAACCGACGCAGACTTGACACCTCGCCCCTCCGCGTTGCGACCCGCCTTGGCCACCAGACCACCGTCCAAGCATCGTCGTTCGCATACGGAATCGCCGTTCTCTTTCGCCGAACCAGCGCCGCCTGCCACGCTCTCCCGTTCCCCTCCAGATCGTGCGGGTTCCATGAAGTGGAAGTCTTCCGCTCGCAGGGCAAGGGCATCGGCGTCAGTGTTCGAGGCCCCAAAGGAGGCGGAAAGTGGCGAGGAGTTCAAGGAGGCGGACGCGTTCAGAGCGCGGATCGAAGCGCTACGGTCGGACATGGGAGAGGGATGGTTGAAGGTGTTCAGTCAGAGTCAGGTCGGGCAGGCGTCTGGATAGTAATATGTTTATTGTGGACGTTGTATACCCCATGCCTCTCTTTTTGCGTACGCTACATATATCTATGGAATTGTAATGAAGGATGTACGCAGGGGCGTGACCGGTTGAGTGCTGGGAATGGCCGGCGGGGTTCCGGGGTCCTTGCGCCAGAATCGAACTGCGCGTGTCTGCACGACTTGTCCGCTTCACTTTTCCCGCCTGACTTGCACGCCTTTAATCCAGCTTTCAGGCTCCCTCTTCCTCGTCGCTCTTTACTCTTCTCTACTACTACTCAGTCGCTATGGGAGCTAACCTTTCAAAGGCCCTCGGTGCGTTCGCAGCTGCACATCGTCAGTCGTGACCGGCGCTAACTTCGATATGCCTTTGTTGTCGGCTGTCCCGTCGTGCAGGCCGCCTCTTTGGCAACAAGGAGATGCGACTCTTGATGCTTGGGCTTGACGCCGCTGGGAAGACAAGTGAGCACATGTGTCGGCGTTCTTTAGCGCTGGCTGTTGATGTTGCGATACAGCCATTCTGTACAAGCTCAAACTTAACCAGTCCGTCACGACCATCCCAACAGGTCCGTACCTCACCTCCGCCACCCTTTTCTCCACGCTAATCCCTCGCCGATACCTTGCACAGTTGGCTTCAACGTAGAAACCGTAACGTACAAGAATGTCAAGTTCAACGTGTGGGACGTCGGTGGACAGGACAAGATTCGCCCTTTATGGAGGCATTATTACACGGGCACTCAGGGCCTTGTATTCGTGGTTGACAGTCAGGATCGGGAGAGGATAGACGAGGCAAAACAGGAGCTGCATCGGATATTGAGTGATCGAGAAATGAAGGAGTGTCTATTGCTCGTTTTCGCCAACAAGCAGGATCTTCCAGGAGGTGCGTATGACATTCGTGACCGTTCAAATACGTTGTTGACACCTCGTAGCTATGTCACCCGCGGAGGTGACGGAGAAATTGGGTCTCCATCGCATGCGTGATCGCTCTTGGTATGTGCACCCAAGGTAAGACTCTCATACCCGCCTGTTTCACGAATCGGCGTGCTAAGGCGACGTTCCTTAGTTGCGCAACTACTGGAGAGGGTCTGTTTGAGGGTCTGCAATGGCTATCGCAGAACGTCAAGAAGCGCCAGCAATAAGTTTGTTCTTCGTCTTGGTCTTGCTTGGCTTTATTTCCCTCCCATTTCCGCCCGCCAGAACGTGATACATTCTTAGTCCTCTCTTCGCTTCTTTCTCTTATATTGGATACCCTATATCGATTTCTACTTATTTCGATCGACTCATGGCCCCGCACGATGACTCTATGCCCCCCAACAGATACATGTCTCCCATGTTCTCTCCAGAATCGCCTCCGCAGCCTCGGACTGTGCCCCCGTGCTGTTCTGTAACCCCACACTCTTTACCACCTTCCCCTCGTCTGCTATCTACTGTCTAATGGATAGGGCTGGAGATGAGCATGTGTCTTGAAGACTTACCACAGATCACCTGTCTGTCGCGCGCGCGGGACGAAGTACAAAAATGCGAGCCTGTTTCAACTCGGGATCCATCACCTCGGTCTGCATGTGTTTTTCCAGTATCGCATCTCAGAACCTTGTGTGATTGATACATTTGAACGACGAGAGGGTGATACTATGCAAGCTTTGCGATTCGTAGAAGTCGAGTACTAAAGATGGGTATACTAATCTCAGCCTTTATAAGCTTTACATGCAGGGCTTCTGCCGCCAATATTTCCTTCTGTTCGGACTTGCGGCACGACCCATCGGCAAACCGAGCGCGCGCGACGCTAGTTGATAAGTTTTCTTTCCGCCGGCTGGTGATGTTTTCTGACGAGCGCGACATCACGCACTAGATCAAACACGGTTTGGTCTTCTTCGCCAGTGTCTTCGGACGGAACTGTGCACCCGCCTTGACTATTCGGAGAGAGGGAAGTCCGAGCCCCGTTCGACATCTTTCTCCGGCGTCAATGATGCCACCCTCTGCGCTGCATCCCTATCGAACGACAGGCCATGGCGCTCCGAGTCGCCTTCCGTCGGTGTGGACGCAGCGAGACTGCTCATCAGAATGACTTGTGGCGCGCCGTCGGTAGACTTGTATTTGCGGAAGCGCACAGGATTCAATAAGTTTCGAGCTCTATTCGTCGATGGCTCAGATCTGTACAACAGCCGTGAGACCACGTTCGATAACGTAGGTTTGAGAATTTACCGCTCGCTGACGACATTGAATTCGGTCATGAGGCCATAGTCTGCGAGCGCGCGATATATTCGAGTTGCCCCGATCGACCTTGTGCAAATCCTGAGCGATATTCGAGAAAATCGGGGCCGCGAGATCGACGTACATGATGATAACTGGCAGGTGACCATGGTGAGAAGTCCGGTGGATAATGAGGTGCGAATTGAAACTTACGTTCGGGTGTTTGAAACATCTACCTCATCTTGATGATTAGCGAACCTTGGAGGATTGAGAAAGATAGAGGCACACCAAATTCAGTGGATCTGTAGTGAAGAAATAATTGTCAGTCCACAACGCCGTTGCGTCTTGACATCTTTACGCATTTCATACCATTGAGGTTCAGTACGATGAATACCTGATGCGGCATGAGGATATCTCTAGGTGAAAGCGACTATGGACGTACTGTAGGGGGTATCTCCGCAACAGTCACGATGACCAACCACAGCAGACCCTTGAGAAGTCCATGAGCACCTTTGGCAAGTGATCACAAGGTAATTCCCAGGACACACCTGGTTGTACAAAAGTCGCCAGAGGCCATTGAATGTCCCTGCATTACCGTATCGCACGAGCCCCCAGAGCATCAACACTAGTTGAACCATGTCGGTCACCAGTGTGACGATGACATTTTCCCGGCTCCGGTCAGTGTACAACACAACGCAACCAGGAGACTCCGGGTTCCACACCGAGCGCGACTGCATATCATCTCAATCTTTAAATGGACGTAAGGGAGATGCAAAGCATACCATGATTATGTCTACCATCATGTCATTGAGACACGTAAGTCATTTTGGCCGATGTAAAGGACATACTGTGTAGATAGAAAGCGGCATTGGTGAGCCATGCGACGACCGCCAGGGCGGTGATATGCAGATTTCGGTCCCAAATTGCGTATCTGAAGAAGTGAGTGAGGTGAGTGTTCGGGCGCGACCCGTCATAGAGAAAGAGGCTGACATGCGAAGAATTATGAGAGCGGAGGCGAATAAGAATGCCGTATAAGCAAATAGCTACACGCAAGATAAGCCAGAATCAGTTGAGGTGTATGAGAGGCGTAGATTGTGGACTGACGAAAACACAGACGAGCCACGCCTAGTGACAATCGGTCAGCTCGTAAAGCTGCATGGCAAGAAAACGTAAACCCACCTCGCAATTGATTGGCTTTGTTACATTGAAGCCGATGAATATGACCACGATGGCTGTAAGAGCCGACAGGCGGCAACCAGAATAAAGCTGTCCAATACAATTCAATGTAGTTTGCTATGAGCAGTCGACTGTACGCACCCAGATTGTCCACCGATACTTGCGTTTCCTGGTGATCACACTCCACTCAAAGCCGAAAGTGGTGACATATTCCCAACTGCCCCGCCACTGGAGGGTTAAATCACCGAGAAAAAGAGAAGAACCGGAATGCCATACATATATAGCCCACCCATGACATGCAGGAGCTTGATGAAGGCCACTGCCAAAATTATCAGCAACAAGCTAGATCGTTCATACTCTCTGAGAAACATACAATACTCCGCGTTAACGACGTCTGGGTCACGCCAGTCGGTCATCTTGCCGAGAGTTCACTGCAAAGAGTCTTGAGCGAAGGAGGGTCAAAGAGACGAGCCAAATAAAACCGGTAGGCCATATTTATAAGTAAACCTTGTGAGCGATGTATATCACGCCCAAGTGTGGGGCAATAAGAAGCAGTGGCGCACGATTACTTCTTTGGCAGCCGGGACTGTTCCATTCAGAAGCCATGGCGTTCAAATGATGGCGTTCGACGCCGGAGAGCTTGCCAATGCACGAGGACAGAGCACTTCGCCGTCCAGATTTCGCGTTCCGTAGGCAGAAAAATCCCAAATATATCTGATCTGAAAGGGAGATTACATTCCCATCATATACCGGCGGGTAATTGCAGGGGACTAGTGGCCCATCGATGTGATATGCCAGTGGGCCGGACTCTGACAAGTCCTCAAAGGCTGCTTCGCTCATCCACTTACCGCATCGAGAGGCTTAGTGCGAAAGCCCGCAGTCACCGGAGCGCTACATAGAATGGGGAAAAATGGTGAGCGGCGAGCGTTTGATTTTATCTTCGAAGGCGATGGAATGGAGTTGTGTCAACTTGTGTGCAACGCTGGCGCGGCTGCTTGGCTGCGCTGCGGCCGTCGGCGGCCGCGGTCGGCAGCGTCGATGCCGGCCACCGTCGGACTCGGACGGCGGCAGTGAGCTCGACGTCTGCGTTAGGTTCGACGACGTTGACTACGACAGTCCAGCGCACTCTCCCGTCGGAGCTCTGCGTCGGCTTGAATCTATGTCGTCGACAAACCATCCGCTGAGCCCGCGAAAACGCTACAGCGCTTCGAACCTCCGCCGGTGCTACCACCATCATCATCGAGCGCGCCAACATGCAACACGCGCCGGCGACAAGCTTCGACCAACTCCCCACTGGAGATCAGTTGTGCGTGCATCCAGGCAGCCCTATTGCTCGATCCAGGGCTGTCTCGAGCGAGCATGGACCCAGCCGAGATACGCGCACGGCTACTACGAAACGTATATTGCAACATGACCGTGGGTCTCGAGCGAACTCTGCATCATCTCGCATCAGTGCCTGCCGCTTGGATTCTACTTTAACTGAAGATGTCGGCCTTGCATAGGCAGTCACAAGTGGCACACATGGGCTCTTCTCATTCTCACTATGTGTCCGACCCCGGGGAGTTCGCGACACAAGCAACCGACAGGACAGACAAAGGAGCCCAAAAGAAGCGGAAAGCGTACGACTATGTCATTGTCGGAGGTGGTGAGTCTCGTCTCTTGTCTCAATCCACAGTGCGCGTAGACGATATCTGGTGCTGGTCTACAGGGACTGCCGGATGTGTCCTTGCCTCACGACTGTCGGAAGACCCAAGCGTAACAGTCTTGTTGATTGAAGCGGGTACCAGGTATAATCGTTTATTCTTTCGTCGATTCTCGGTTTGTCTGATTATTCTACGTCAGTCACGAGAAAGAAATTTTTACACGCATTCCACTTGCATTTCCCAGGGCACTAAGAACGCATATCGACTGGGCATTTGAGTCTATGTGCGTGTTACCTGTCTTTGGTCTTTTCTAGCTATCTCATAGTCTCACAGACCGCAAATACGGGCGTCGAATCGCAGTCTTGTCATACCCAGAGGCAAGGTTCTTGGTGGCTCTAGGTCAAACTATGTCGTACAAGGTTGGCCTACCGACTTACGCATTCGTATTTTAGCGCAATTAACGCCTTGATCTACCAGCGTTGTTCACCTGAAGGTAGTTACCGCCTCCTCAGTAATCTTTGAATTGTTTTATGACAATTGCCTTCAGATTTTGAGCAATGGGTTAACCTTGGGGCTGCAGGATGGGGCTACAGTGATATTCAGCCGTACGTCTCTCGGTTTCTATCTCAGTTTCTCAGGCTAAGGGTTCGCAGATACTTCAAGAAGGCGGAACAATTTATTCCCAATCCAAGATCTCCTGGTGTCAAAGCGGATACTTATGGTGCGGATGGCCCGCTAAAGGTCGGCGTCGCTCCGGAAGTCTCAGTACGTTACCCGCTCTTTGAGGTTTTCTCGCTCCATGGTCCCATAGCTCTCATCCTTAGCCCATTCATCAAGTCCTTATTGAAGCCTGTGAGGAGTTGGGTGTAGAAGCGGTTGGGTGAGTTCATGCGTACCCGTCGCTGAAAGGATATCTATATATCATACGTTCACAATAGTGATCTCAATACGGACAAGGGCCCTTTGGGTGCTTCAACATTTGTGTCGATCACAGATGGCAAAGGCACACGTGCGTACCCGTGTGTTGCTGTTTTCATTGGCCTCCGTTATCCTCATCCAGCTTTGTAGGCAACTCTCTCGCGGTTGCGTATCTTCCGCCATCGGTCCTGGAAAGACCAAACCTCACCGTTGCCATCAACACGACGACGGAGAAAATACTATTCGAAGAAGTATCGGGACACGAACCACGGGCCATTGGTGTCCAGGTGGCGAAGTCGGCTGATTCGCCAAAGTTCCGCGTCAGAGCGGACAAGGAAGTCCTTCTGTGTGGCGGTACTATCGGAACGCCGCACGTTCTTCTACTATCTGGCCTTGGGCCCAAAGAAGAACTTGTTAAGTTCGATATCCCTGTGATCAAGGATCTTCCTTGTGTGGGTAAAAATTACTTTGATGTAGGTCGACATATAGTCATCAGCTGGCATCGAGAGGTGATCCCTATTCTAGCACATCGCCGCAGGCCCTCTCGCTATCCGGGCCAAACCGGGGTGGACCTACGACTATCTAACTGCTCCAGTTTCCGGACTTTTGGCTTTGGGTAGATGGCTTTTCTTTGGGTCAGGGCCCATGGCCGCACTTGCCGCACCCGGAGCCGCCTTCGTCCGCACCGACGACCAAAGGCACGTCGATCTCTTTTCCTGTTGGGTATGCATGCATCAACAAACTTTGATCAAACAGTATTGCTTTCGATTCGAAGTTGGGCGAGAGAGTAGACATCAGAGATAACACGGCTGGGCCAAAGTCTCCCGACCTTGAGATCCTGTGGTTCCCACTCATTACAGGAAACATGATCACTCCTCCACCTCTCGGTGTACATGGAATCACAATGGTGAGTCTAGATAGAGAACTCCTACGCAGGCGACCAGCTACTGATGTTTGGCTTCACAGGGAGCGATGGCTTTGAAACCAGAAAGCTCTGGGGAACTCACCTTGAAGACAGCAAGCATCTATGATAAACCGCTCATAAACCCAAAGTACGTGGAGGTTGGCTTTTCGATGAACCGGCGTCTAACATCGTGCAGCGTCTTCGAGTCTGATAATGATTGGCAAGTGGTGGCTCGAGGCGTGCGTTTCATACTTCGTCTCGCTCGCTCAGAGACGATGCAAGGCATTCTCGACCCCAAGCCGCATTCCACAGACCAAAGCGACATATTCTGGCCTGGGGATGCTCACCCAGACCTGGTGCGTGACTGGCGAGTGTCAGCTTTCCCATTTGTGTCTAACGGCTTGCCTTCAGATAACGGACGACGAGATCAGAGCCTACGTTCGTGACCATTGTTTGCCTATCTTCCATCCAGTAAGTTGCCGTTGCTCTTCCTGGACATCCAATTGACAAACAGGATCATTAGACATCAAGTGCCAGGATAAGTCCGACGCTTGAGACGGGTGTCGTGGATGCACAATTGAAAGTTCATGGCGTCAAAAGTCTCCGCATCGTTGACGCATCCGTGTTCCCGACGCAAGTGAGCGGACATCCTGCGGCTGTTGTCGTGGCCATCGCAGAGAAAGCTGCCGATCTCATCAAAGCAGACCTTTCATCCTGAGAAGCCTTTGCCTGGCTTCCATTTCGAAACTGATCCCTCTGGTCTTTGTACGATTGTCTGTGTCGCTATAATTGATTCCTGCATATCCGTAGGGCCGATCCTCGCGAGTAAAGTACGCGATCAGATGTGTAGGCACAATAGTTTTCCAATCAAGACCCTGCTGCAAACTGGAAAATCCTGCCGCCTGTGGGCGCGCATAATCTTAAGAGTACTTATCTCCCGGCAACTGATCCACAACCTCGTCCGACATCGGATTGCTGGGATTCCTCATCTCCTTGAGCAGTCGACCTTCAAGTTACAGCTGATGAACCATCTCAAAACAAAACATCGGAAATTACTGCGACTATGTACACATACGCATAACTTACACGTCTAACTGGATGCAAAACAACAGACAACATGAATTTTCTTTTAGGGTGCATGACGGCGAGAATCCTCAAGCGATATCTTCCCTGCTTCAAGGTCTCGTCCGCGATGCGAAGCGTCGTCCACGTCCTGAGCAGGCGCCTTGACGGAATCCATGCCGCCGCTCATCACGTACACGGTCGTGCCATCCGGTGCCCCCAGGGCCTGCGAGATACGCGCGGAGCCCGTTACATGGCTTGTTCGGAAAGGCGCTACGGCGGACCTGTTGCATATTAAATTGTCAGTGCGCGAGCACGAGGCCGCGGAGGACGTGGATAGTCACCATCTGGAGCGCCCGGTTTCGGGCTCGAGTTCGGAGAGGGACCTGTAGTCCGCAAGTCCGCGGTAAATCCGTGAGGCACCGATAGCCCTGCAATCAATAGATGAATCAGGACACGCGTTGCGTTGCATTGTCGCTCACGTACATAATGACCACTAGCATCGAGGTTGAGGTGGTCAGATTGACGGCTTGCATTTATAAGATCATGCGGCGAGACAAACTCACGTTCGGGAACTTGGAACATCTGGACAGTAAGTCGTTGGATTAGTCTGTTCGCAATGCATATGTACTGTAGTTTACTAACCAAATTGAACGGAGCTAATGGAACACAGAACATCGATCAAAGACTAGACTTTTTATGGGGATGTCAGACGTACGATTCAGATCCAATAGGATGAAGACTGTCGCGGGAACCTCAGCCAACGTCACGACGAGAACCCACAACAGACCCTGAGTGACCCAATCAGCGACGGGTACCCGACGGGCGATGTCTCAGCTGGTCCTCACCTGGTTGTACAAGATGCTCCAAATCCCCCCAACCATACCTGCTCTGCGCCAGCGCAGCAGCCCAACCGACATGAGAAACAGGAGTAGTAAGTCCGTGACGAGCGTCACAACGATATTGTCCCTGGTTTCGTTCGAGTTCAAAACTGCACACCACCCGGCTTTCGCGTCCCATACAGCGCGCGACTTGGGGTTCGAGCGTCAGAGAATGTGTAGATGTGGATCATCTTTTCACTTACAATCACAACACCTGGATGTGGAAGTATAAGCGGCGCGAATTTTGAGCATAATATTGCACGCACTATGAAGGTAGAACCCAGTGTTCGTGAGCCAGGCGAGTATGGCGGTAGTAAGAACGAGCCAATTCTTCTCCCAGATTGCTGCTCTGCAGTCCACATGAGCCTTCGCGTCAGGCAGTGCTCCCGAGATTGGAAATAATGGGAGCTGCTCACATGCGTAAGACGATGAGCGCCGATGCGCATACGAATGTGGTGTAGGGGAATATCTGGATCACCGTTAGACAGGATTTGCGTGCAATACTATCCGGTGCTGTCGGGGCACCTAGGAATAGACTTACAAAAACAAATACGTTCCAAGCCTGAATTTTCAGGGTTCCGTGAGCGTGAGTATCGTATCTGTGATCCGGATCACGCACCTCACAATTAATCGGGGTGCCCGCATCGTACCCCACGAACATCGTTATCACGGCTGAGAGGGCAGCAACGCGACAACCGATATATAGCTATGAGGTCGTGAAGCATGACAACCCGCCGCTCGGAAGCAGAGGGCGGAGAGACTTACCCACAAGGTCCACCGATACTTCCTCTTCCCGCAGAAGACGTCCCACTCAAAGTCAAGATTGGCAAAAAATTCCCATCTGAAAGGTGGGCATGTAAAGCAGAATCACGCCGCAACGTTCGAGAACACCCACATGTACAGCCCGCCCAGGACATGTATAAGTTTCACAAACGCGGCTGCAAGACGTGTTCAACAAAATGCTCCCGAAGACGATTAAAATCCTCACCGTAATCGTTGGCTATCCTTGCAGGATCGTTCCAGTTGGTGCCCATAGTGTTGCGCGGACCACACGTACATACAGAACGCGAAAGAATGGGGGTGGGAGACTCCACCGGTGGGCATGGTGAACAAGACGCTGTTTATATATTTCGGCAGTCTGACAAGATACCCTGGGGACATCAGTTCTTCCGGCCCCCGGGTCGAGCTACACCAATCAATAAGTGATGTTCATGGCCCCATGGCTGGGAAATCGTGCAATGGTCGATCTGCTTCACCGGCTAATGGTGTGCACGATCAGGGAGTAGGGTCAGATCGATGGTTTTGCATCCGATGCCGATTGTAGATAGAGGCGCTTGCAGTAGGCGTGCTTTGCAGTATACCCGAATAAATGACCCAGCCGAGGGTAACCGGCCGAGCAGAACTTTTGCTGAGCGTTATCCCGTTAGGCAAGGATGAGAAACTAACGTGTCCTCCACGACTGACCAAGACAGATCCCGAGAAGAGACTTCTGTGATTTCGATTAGGAGCGTACCTTTCCATGTCGCTTTGCACTGGTTTGCAGGGTGAGCTGAGAAGATGTACCGGACCCTGATTCGGATTGGACTCGGAGGCAGTCCCACTGGTCATCAAGCTTGTGCATTTGAACACGCTAGCGGTGCCGACTCGTCGCCACAGTCTACGGAGGTAGGACCAATGCAGACTGCACGAGGAACACATGCCCTTGACTCTTGGACAGTAAGCAAGGGTATGCTACCGAGTGTAGAATTCGTTGCCAGCCAATCGCCGGCGTTCGCTGTTGTATTACGTAACAGGTTCCCGAGTTGCCACGGTCAGACGTGCGCGTTAACCCCGAAGCACCTAGATCTAAAGAGCCCTACAGTTGACTATTCTAAACGGATTGCCAACATCTGCGCGCTATGAAGTCTCCGTGTCAACAAACGGAGATCAGCCAGACTTGCCCGGTGTCGACTACCGCTGACTGAATGCGCACGGCAGACGCGGATGGCGCTCCTCCTGGCTCGATCGGCGTTCTCTCTACATATTACTGTACATCTCTGAATGGACTCTGAGCGCACCCGCGCTCGGGCCCTCGCGGCCATCACCTTCGCCGTCCATTCCCATCCATGTAAACCTTCTCTTCAACGCCCTTCTTCCTTCTCTCTCGTCCCATTCGACTCGTCATGGGCTCTTCGCACTCTGCCTACCTCTTGGACCCAGCTCAATTTGCCACCCAGCATCCCGGAAAGGACGGTCAGGATACATGGCGCGAATATGACTACATCATCGCAGGTGGAGGTGAGTATTTGCTGTTGGGAGTGTGTACGGTCGGTGAACGACTCGTGTGCAGGAACCGCTGGTTGTGTCCTCGCCTCGCGGCTGTCCGAGGACCCGAATGTGACAGTCTTACTGGTCGAAGCTGGCGGACCGTACGTACTCCGTGCACCATCTTACTCACTACTGCGACTCTACTTCTGCACCAGGCATGAAAAGGAGCTCCTCGTTCGCCTGCCCATGGGCTGGCCGAAGTCCTTGAAGACACCTATTGACTGGGCCTTCCAGTCGATGTGCGCACATCCCCGTCATTAATGTCCATGACGCTCAGTGTACTGATCAAGCATGTAGACCCCAGGCACGCGGCGGTCAGCGCAAGTTCGCCGTTCCGCGGGGCAAGGTGCTCGGCGGCACCAGGTGTGCATTTCATCCCACGGCTCCCCGAGACTACGAGCTTACCTTGCGTCTGCAGCTCCATCAATGCCATGATCTACAACCGCTGTTCCCCGGAAGGTAAGTTTCAGGCGTCTGGATCTGTCAATCTTCAACGTTTCATCTCGGCGGCGCGCAGATTTCGACGAGTGGGTCAGGCTAGGCGCCACCGGATGGGGTTACGATGATCTTTGGCCGTGCGTCCCGCTGCCTCTTCTGAAAACGGCTTCTCCATCCTGATGCTCTGAAACTGTAGATACTTCCAAAAGTCGGAGAGCTTCACACCGAACCCCAAGTATCCTGGCATCAAGCCTGAGAACCATGGCACCGACGGCCCATGGAAAACTGGACTTCCGGACGAGGTTTCTGTATGTCCGCCATGATACCGTGTGTGTGTGGTCGAGAAAGATTAACGCGATGTCTTTGAAGCCAATGCAACAGGCACTGGTGGAAGCTTGTCAAGAACTTGGTGTGGAAGCCATTGGGTACGTCATTTCTCAGGGTCGCAGATTTGATCATCTCATTTCGGGTTACCCTGCAGAGATTTCAACTCACCGAAGGGAAATCTGGGGGCATCTATCTTCACGACCACGCAGGACAGGAAAGGCCAACGTTCGTTCGTTCTTCTCACTCCACGCCTAGCAATAATGCCGACTTGATCATTCAATTCAGGTTCGTCCGTTGCCGTCAGCTATCTCACTCCCGTAGTGCTCGCCAGACCCAACCTTACCGTCGGTCTACATACTATCATCGAAAAGATCCTAATCGACGAATCGACATCTGACGAGCCGCGGGCGATTGGCCTTCAGCTCTCCAAGTCAGCGACGTCGCCGAAGTATCGCGTCAGGGCTACCAAAGAGGTGATCGTGTGCGGAGGCACCGTCGGAACCCCGCACCTCCTTTTACTTTCCGGCCTCGGTCCTAAGGAGGAGCTCGAGAAGGTCGGCGTCAAAGTGGTCAAGGACCTCTCACAGGTTGGGAAGAAGTATTACGACGTAAGTATTGCACGGGACTACTGTCACCGAATGGTGTGTTTATCAGTATTGCAGCATGTTGCCGGGGGCCCAGTCACGATTCGTGCTAAGCCGGGCTGGACGTATGACTACCTCAGCAACCCTCTCTCTGGATTGCTCGCACTCATCAAGTGGCAGTTCACTGGCAAGGGCCCTATGACTGCCATGGCCGCGCCCGGGTGTGCCTTCATTCGCTCTGATGATCCTCGGTACATCTCTCCATAGCTCTGCTCTACGTTGTCCTCTTACACTCGCGACCACGTCTAGCATCCGTTATGACACAAAGCTGGGTGAAGAATGGCCCATCAAGGACTTCTCGGCGGGTCCGAACGGGCCTGACATCGAGATCCTCTGGTTCCCGCTCATCACTGGGGACCTCAACGTGGAGCCTCCCCGCGGCATTCACGGGGTGACGATTGTGAGGGCTCCGTACACTATACACCACGCTCCGGTTAACGTGCTTCGCGCAACAGGGCGCTATGGCCATCAAGCCCTCGAGCTCGGGGACCGTGACCCTACAGACTGCCAGCATATATGACAAGCCGCTCATCGACCCCAAGTACGAACACGTCGCTGTCTTGTTGTTGACCTCGCTAACTCCATTCGCATCAGCGTGTTCGAATCGGAGAATGACTGGCGCGTCGTCGTGCGCGGCATGCGCTTCATCCTCCGGCTTGCACGCACAGAGCGCCTCAAGGGCATCCTCGAACCGAAGCCCCACTCGACGGACCAGAAGGACATCTTCTGGCCCGGCGATGCCGACCCCGACCAGGTGCGCTGCGGACCCGCCTGCCTCCGTCCATCGTGCCGTTGACTGACATAGGCTTCAGATCACGGACAAGGAGATCTCGGACTACGTCCGCGACAACGCGCTGCCTATCTTCCACCCCGTAAGCACCCCTATTTCCCGGTGCTCACTGAAACTGACAGTGGCGATAGACGTCGAGTGCGCGGATCGGGCAGACGGCGGAGACGGGCGTGGTGGATGTGTCGCTGAAGGTGCACGGCGTCAAGGGCCTGCGCGTGTGCGACGCGTCCGTGTTCCCGTCGCAGGTGAGCGGGCATCCTGCGGCTGTCGTGGTCGCTGTGGCCGAGAAGGCTGCAGACATCATCAAGGCAGAGCATGCTACGTGAAGGGCCGTCGGGCACTATTCCAGTGATATGATTTTGTCTGCATTTCTTGTTGTTCCATGCTCTCTGCACATGTTATTGATTTGTATACCCTGTTTTCTTGTCCTGTTGTCTGCTTATAATTGCAAGCGCATCCCGAGGTGTTACATGAGGGCTAGGCGAGCTTCTGCTCACTTGCAAGTTAAGAAGTATCTACATGGAAGGGGATGATCGCCCTCGAATCGACATCAAATGTCTGAAAGTTCCTGCCTCATTCAGGTCGTCAGGCGGACTCTAGAGTACTGTGGCCACATCAACTCTCCCGCGGGTCGTACAAGGATGTCCAAGTAGTGGTGACTGCCCTCAAGTCGCCATCAACTGAAGAGATATTCATAGAAGCTTCTTCCGGCTTTCCCTCTCCCTTGGTCGGGCGTACTCTTTAACACCGCGGCTGCCTCACCTCGCCTGCGGGGCATCCTCCTCGCTGGCGACCGCGACGGGGACGAGCCCGACCGCGCGCGGTCCCAAACACGCGCACGATACGCCGCCCCACGCACGGGGCGACTCGCCTCCACCTCGCTATCGCCGTCAGCAGACCATGCGTCGGCCTCCTGGACCACGGCGCGGTAGAGAGATGCGACGGACCCGCGCTCCGAGTCCGCCTCGACGTCCGACGCGATGTCGGAGAGGTGGCTCGGGAGGGCGTGCTCGACATCGGAGGGCATATCCGACTCGGAGATTATGTCCGAGAGCGCGTCGGAGGAGTGGACGTCGGAGAGGGAGATGAGGTCCGAGTCGTAGGAGAGCGAGGACAGGTCGAGGTCCGTTGCGGGAGGCGTCGCCAGCGCGGTGAGCGTTGTGGGGTCCGGGCGCGCGACGTTCGGGCGGAGGATGTACGTCAGGCGGTGCGTGGGCGTATCTTTGCCTGCGCGCCGGGTTGAGGTCAGGGAGTGGGGGCTGGGAAGCGGTGGAACGTACTGTAGCTGACGACCTCGTGGTAGCGCGCGCAGCAGTGCACTACATAGCGCGCCCACGCATCGTCCTCAATCCACCACACCAGCCGTCCTGGAGTCCTCTGGACCTCTCGCACGCCGTCCTGGCCCGCGACGACCTGTCCGGGGAAGTCAAAGGTGTCTCCGGTCTGTTCGTCAGGGCTTGCGACGACGCGGACTTCGCGCAACCAGCTCGCGAGCTCGTCCTCGACGCCGCGGACGAGGGCCTGGGTGCGGGGCCCCGCCTTGCGCAGGTTCTTGCGCATGCCGCGCAAGGAGAGGCCGAAGCGTCCCGCGCTTGCTGCCTGGGCGTCAGATTCAGGGAGTGTTGCGCCGGGGAGCGGGACGGTGCGGGGGAGATAAGGAGGTAGCGGGATGGGGAACGTCGCCAGCGCGTTCGGGCGAGCTGGGTCGAGGTCGCGCTTTGACGGCGCGGCGATGTGAGGGTTCCCTGTGAAGCGGGCTGCGCATACAGAGGGGATAGTCACGGGCCGGATACAGGTAGGGAGAGAGGGTGGAACGTACCGTTCTCCTTGCGGCGGACCCAGCGCTTCCCCTCGTTCTCGTCGCGGCGAGAGACTTTCTTCGGAGTAACTGGTGCTGAGACAGGGCGACGAGCGGACTGACCATTGAGAGAGAGATGAGCGAAACGGGTGGTGAGACCTGGATTGCGGAGGACGGCGGGGAACGAGAGGGGAACGGGGGCGATGTCTGTGGTGGTGGGGAGCGTTGCTGGAGACTGTGGAGAAGTAGCCATGCTGTCGAGGGGACGAGAGATGTGTCGGTCGCTGTGTCGGTCACCGTCGTCGTGGATAGAGGCCTAAGCTCGATGCTGGGGGACGCTCAGAGTCACCAGCAGTAGGCGGTGCCGTGAACCGGACATCCCGGCCCGGCATCGTTGCCGCACCTGCGCAGAAAGTCTCCGTCCGATAGCTTCATCAAATACATATGTCTATTCTCTGTGCACCTTCTGAGCTGAGGAACTGCAGAAAGGACACCAGTAAGCCCAGTTTGAACGCAAGCGGGGAGCTGACAACGCGACTTCAACTCGGACTTGGACGCGACCTGGTCCACGCCTTCACGTGATGATCTCCGAGACAGCACGGAACAGGTCCGTGGGTTGCGCTGTGTCAGCCGCGCCTAGGCCCATCTACCGTACACGCCGTACACCCGCCGTACACTTTTTGCCTGTGCTTTCCATTTCCCGGATGTTCTCTCCTGCGCAGTCCTGCGCACGCAAACCAACCGCAGACCCCTGCGCTGTTCCTCAATGGGACCACATCTGTGTATTATCATATCCTATCCAACTCGCATGGCGCATTGCACGTAAGTACAGATTGTCGACCGGCGAATATGCGTTCCGTCAGAATTCTAGTGAATTCACGGACCGACTTGATGTACACCACCGTCGAAGCCCTTACGGACTCTCTGGGCAGTCGTCTCACTCGACTAGATCGATTTCTAGAAGGTGCCATGGATGCGCAGTGGGCGCAGACAATGGGGAGCAAAGGATGTCTTTCGACCGCTTGATCGCTCCGCGTGTTCCACTAGGCTTATGGTGACCAGTCTCTCAACCAAGACCTGCATACGATCCACACAAGAGGCCTCGCGAGCAGTCCTCGCCACTCCTTGCGATGGACCAGGAATCATTTTTTTACGGTGACTGATCTGGGGAGCTTCGATAATGGCGCAGCATCTCTAATTGAGGATCACCTCGTTTTCGACTTGCTAACGCCGCTTCCCAACTCGTATATGTGGTTTACTTTCTGCTCGGACAGCGAACACTTCAAAAGGACACATTTGTGAGCCTCACAGCGAGCCCCGTGAACATCCTTCGCCACATCTCTGCACATCATCATGGGCGGCACCGATATCCCACAGCATGTGGGCAGTACTCAGCTGTCGGCTACGAGCTACGCAGAAACACGAAAGGAGCTCCTGAGACTTGTTCAGAACCTCAGAGCTAACGGGTATGTCAATGGCCTCATATTTATGTGCCAGCAGAATGAATCTGGGGTCATGTACACAGCGCGCAGGCGGTTGTTGATGTTCCGCGAGTCGTCGTCATAGGAAACCAATCGGCTGGTAGGCGTCCGAGTCGGTGCTTTCCAATACTGCTCATCCCATTCACCGGAATTGTTACAGGCAAGAGCAGTGTCGTCGAGGCTATGTCGGGCGTAGGTTTTTCACCTCGTTTCGAGATGCTGCAAAGTTGATACAATCCTTTCTTAGATCAACGTTCCCCGGGACGCTGGCACTTGCACACGGTGCCCCATGGAGCTTCGTATGACTTCGTCGACGGGACCGTGGTCTTGTCAAATCAGCATTCGCTGGGAGTATGATGAGGACAATAATAAAGTAATTTATACCGTCCTCAACCATTCA